>PVIW01006451.1:0-69870 GCA_004026585.1 Noctilio leporinus
CATGTTGTTGCAAAGGGTACAAGTTCCTTCTTTCTTTCTGCTATATAGAATTCCATTGTGTAAATGTACCAAAGTTTTTTGATCCAATCATCCACTGATGGGCACTTAAGCTGTTTCCAGCACTTGGCTATTGTAAATAGTGCCGCTATGAACATAGGTGTACATAGGTTCTTATGAATTGGTGTTTCAGGATTCTTTGAGTATAGTCCAAGTAGTGGAATTGCTGGATCAAAAGGCAGTTCCATTTTTAGTTTTTTAAGGAAACCCCATACTGTTTTCCACAGTGGCTGCACCAGCCTACATTCCCACCAACAGTGTACCAGGGTTCCCTTTGCCCAACATCCTCGCCAACACTTGTTGTTTGTTGATTTGCTGATGATTGCCATTCTGACAGGTGTGAGGTGGTATATTATTGTGGTTTTAACTTGCATCTCTCTCATGACTAGTGATGTTGAGCATTCTTTCATATGCCTCTGGGCCCTTTGTATATCTTCCTCAGGGAGTTGTCTGTTCAGGTCCTTTGCCCATTTTTTGATTTGGCTGTCTGTCTCCCTGGTGTTGAGTCACATTAGTTTTTTATATATTTTGGAGATCAAACCCTTGTCTGAGGTATCATTGGCAATTATGTTTTCCCAAACAGTTGGTTCCCTTTGAATTTTGCTGATATTTTCTTTAGCTGAACAGAAACTTTTCAATTTGATAGAGTCCCATTTGTTGATTCGTTCTTTTATTTCCTTTGCCCTTGGTGAAGTATCAGTAAACAAATTTTTGCGTAGGATATCTAAAAATTTACTGCCTATATTTTTCTCCAGGACCTTTATGGTGGCACTGCTTGTGTTTAAATCCTTTATCCATCTTGAGTTTATTCTGGTGTATGGTGTAAGTTGGTGGTCTAGTTTTATCTTTTTGCATGTTGCTGTCCCGTTCTCCCTACACCATTACATTGAACTATACAACAAGAAATTTGACTACTGGGGTTAAAGGGACACATTTTAGGAAATGTATAATGTACCAAAACTCAAACAATAAAAACAGAAAGACCAATAACAACTAGTGAAATTGAAGAAATAACCCACAATCTCCCAGCACACAAGAGCCCTGGTCCAGACAGCTACACAGGTGAATTTTACCAAACATTTAGGGAAGAACTAACTCCTATCCTCCTCAAACTATTCGAAAAAATCCAAAAGGAGAGAAGAGTCCCAAACTCTTTTTACGAGGCCAATATTAATTCTAACCCCTAAACCAGGACAAGACACAACAAAGAGGCCAATATCTCTGATAAACTTAGTTGTAAAAATACTCAACAAAATATTGGCCAACGAGATCCAGCAATATATTTTAAAAAGTATACATCATGACCAAGTGGGATTCATCCCAGGAATGCAAGGATAGTTCAATATTCCCAAGTCAGCAAATGTAATACACTACATCGACAAACTGAAAGACAAAAACCATATGATCATATCAATAGATGCCAAAAAAGCATTTGATAAAATATAGCATCCCTTTATGATAAAAAACATTAGCAAGATGGAAATAGAGGAAACATACCTCAACATAATAAAGGCCATATACGAGAAACATAAAGCTAACATTATACTCAACAGGCAAAAACTGAAAATCTTTCCCTTAAGATTAGGAACAGGGAAATGGTGTCTACTCTCTCCACTTCTATTCAACATAGTCTTGGAAGTTCTAGCTACAGCAATCAGACAAGAAAAAGGAATCAAAGGTATGCTAATTGGAAAGGAGGAAGTAAAACTGTCATTATTTGCAGATTACATAATAGTATACATAGAAAACCCTGTAGAGGCCACTGAAAAACTACTACACCTAATAACTAAATTTGGAAAAACAGCTGGATACAAAGTCAATATTTAGAAATTAAAGACATTTTTCTACATCAACAATGAAACATCAGAGATAGAATCTAGAAAACAAATCCCATTTACCATAGCAACAAGTAAAATAAAGTACTTAGGAATAAACTTAACCAAGGAAGTAAAGGCTTTGTACTCACAAAACTATGAAACACTGATGAAAGAAATTAAGGAAGTTACAAATAAATGGAAGTACATACCATGTGCATGGTTGGGAAGAATTAGCGTCATTAAAATGTCCATACTACCCAAAGCCATCTATAGATTCAATGCAATCCCTATTAAAATACCATCATCATATTTCACAGATTAGAACAAACACTTAAATAATTCATATGGTATCAAAAATGACCCCTAATAGCTGTAGCAGTCCTGAGAAAGAACAAAGTAGGAGGAGTCACAATACCAAATATCAAGCTATATTACAAAGCTATAGTAACCAAAACAGTCTGGTCCAGGCAGAAGAACAGACAAACACATCAATGGAACAGAATAGAGAGCCCAGAAATAAACCCAGGGCTCTATTGGCAACTAATATTCGACAAAGGGGGAAGGAACATAAAATTGAGTGCAAATAGCCTCTTCAACAAGTGGTGTTGGGAGACTGGACAGGCACATTCAAAAAACTGAAACTAGACCACGAACTTACATCATACGCCAGAATAAACTGAATATGGATAAAAGACTTAAACATAAGCAGTACCACTATAAAAGCCAAGAAGAAAACATAGGCAAAAAAAAAAAAATTATAGATATCCCATGCAGTAAAATTTTCGCTGTAATGTCTCCCAAGACAAGGGAAATAAAGGAACAAAGAAACAAATGGGACTACATCAAACTAACAAATTTCTGCTCAGCCAAAGAAAACATTGGGAAAATAAGAAGGGAAACAACTATGTGGGAAAACATATTTGCCAATGCCACCTCAGACAAGGGTTTGATCTCCAAATTACATAAAGAACTATTACAACTCAACACAAGGGAGACAAACAACCTAATTAAAAAATGGGCAAAAGACCTGAACAGACACTTCTTCAAGGAAGACATACAAAGGGCCCACATGAAAGAATGCTCAACATCACTAGCCATCAGAAAGATGCAAATTAAAACTACAAGGAGATACCACCTCACACCTGTCAGAATGGCCATCATCAACAAATCAACAAATGGCAAGTGCTTGCGAGGATGTGGAGAAAAGGGAACCCTGGTGCGTTGCTGGTGGGAATGCAGACTGTTGCAGCCACTATGGAAGACAGTATGGAATTTCTTCAAAAAACTAAGACTAGAACTGCTTTATGACCCAGTGATTCCACTGCTAGAATGATAACCAAAGAAGTCTGAAACACCAATTCAGAGCAACCTATGCAACCCTATGTTCATAGCAACACTATTTACAATAGCCAAGTGTAAATAAGGAAACAACCTAAGTACCCTTCAGTGGATGAATGGATCAAAAAACTTTGGTATATTTACACAATGGAGTTCTATGCAGCAGAAAGAAAGAGAGAACTCCTACCACTTGTGATAGCATGGATGGAACTATAGAGTATAGCGCTTAGTGAGATAAACCAGGAAGCGCAAATTAAATACTACATGTTCTCATTTAACACAAGAGATTAATGAACAAACAAACAAAACAGAACCAGATACATGAATACAGGGAACACACTTTCAGTGTGTAGAGGGAAAGGGGTGAAGGAGGCAAAAAAGGGAAACAGTTTAGACGCTGAACTACCATCAATAACCCATGGACATAAACACCATGTGGGATTGACTGTGGTGGGGATAAGGACGGTGGGGAAGAGGAGAGCAGAGGTGGAAAAATGAGATGAATGTAATATGACAATAATATATATATATACTAAAAATGGAACTGCCTTTTCACCCAGTGATCCCACTACTGAGATTATACCCTTAGAATTCTGAAACATTGGCAAATACATTTTCCCATACAGTTGATTCCCTTTTCATTTTGTTGATGTTTTCTTTAGCTGAGTAGAAAGTTTTCAGTTTGATGTAGTCCCATTTGTTTATTTATTCCTTCATTTCCTTGCCTTCAAGATGTATCAGTGAAAATAATGTGTGAGATATCTGAAATTTTACTGCCTATGTTTTCTTCTAGGTCTTTTTATGGTGGCACAGTTTATGTTTAAGTCCTTTATCTGTCTTGAGCTGATGGTGATGTATCATGTAAGGTGATGGTTTGGTTTCATTTTTTTGCACGTCCCTGTCCAGTTCTCCCAACATCACTTGCTGAAGAGGCTATTTTCACTCCATTTTATGCTACTTCCCCCTTTGTGGGATATTAATTGGCCGTAGAGTCCTGGGTTTATTTCTGTACTCTTTATTCTGTTCCATTGATACAGGAAACTAATGAACAAAATAAACAAACAACAAATAGAACCTGAGGCCTGGAAACAAGGAACATACTTGTGTAGAGAGTGAGAGGGAGGAAAATAAGGGGAACAGTTTAGTCAATGAACCAATAGAAATGACTCATGGACATAGATAACATGTGGGGATTGACTGTGGGAGATAGGATAGGAAGTGTGGGACAGAGGAGAGCAATGGGGGAAAAATGTAATACAGCAACAATAAATTTCAAAAAATAAATTTTATTTTTATTGTTGGCACTAAAAAAATAAAAAAGGAATTCTGAAACACCAGTTCAAAAGAACCTTTGGACCCCTATTTTCATAGTAGAATTATTTATAATAGGTAAGTGCTGGAAACAGCCTAAATGCTCATCAGTAGATAAATGGATCAAAAAAACTGTGGTACATTTACACAGTGGAATACAATGTAGCAGAAAGAGAAAGGAACACCTACCTTTCAAGACAATATGGATGGAAGTGGAGAGTATCATGCTAAGTGAAATAACCCAGGCAGTGAAAGACAAAACTCATATGACCTCACTTATAACAGGAACCTTATTAACAAAACAAACAAATGAGCAAAATAGAACCAAGAAGGCATGGAAACAAGGAACAGACTAACAGTGACCACAAGGGAGGAAGAAGGGAGGGTAACAGGAGAAAGAAGAGGAAGGCTCTAGTCAAGGAACAGCTGTAAATGACCCATGGACTTGGTTAGAGATTAAATGTGGGAGTCGGATGTGGGTGGGGCAGGGGAAAGCAACAGGGGAAAATTGGAACAACTAATAGAACAACAAAGAAATAAATACATTAAAAATTTCAAGATTTATTGCTTTGGGGACAAATATAATCGACTACAAATCAAGCTACCATTACCATCATAAAAACTTCTCTTGCAATTCTCTACCTCTAGGCTCACCTCCACTCAAGAAAGATCTAGAAGCCTATTTAATATATTGTGTTGTGAAACATTTATCACAGGTTGTGATAAGGTGACTTAACCATTGCAGCAAAGTGCCTGAAGACTTGATTTTTCTTAACTTATAGTTATGAAAACAAAAGAAACTTTGATTCACTAGGTTGGAATGAAATGTATCCTTGTTATAATAATATCAGGACTTTTAAACCATCTCTGCATAAGAAAAGATTAATATGCCTTAGTTATGGAAGATTAAATGCTCACTCAAGAATTGCAATGGACAGTTTGCTTTCAGAATGGGATAATTAAATTAAAATAAAGAAATTCTGGAAATGTACTAGTGGTAGAACTAGAGAATGTTTCATCAGATCCCCAGTAATGAATCTGCCAAAGGATAATAATATTTTAGTGAAAGATGTGATTGGATAAATCACATTATTTATTAACTGTTGCCCTAAAATGTCACTTTTGTCTTATTATTGAAAATGGTTACAAGGCAGCAGGGATGCCTGACACAAGGCATTAAAAATGGATTATGTCTCATCAGGAACCAGAGGACATGATGCTGCACTTGGCCCTGGTGACGGAGCTTGTTAACATCTGCTGACAAGGGCACTTACAGTCCACAGTCTAGGGAGCCCTCAGTCAAGTCCCTGAGATAGCCAGCCTCTCACTTGCTCCTTTCCAACAGTCTGAACAAGAGCTGATCTTTAATCCGTAAACTTGCTTCTTGAAAACTTTCAAGTATGTGTACGTACACATATCTGTGAAGACTGCTGGCAACCATCAAGATAATATTTATAGAAGTTGGTGGAAAAAGGCCTGTATGCCACCTCTAGAGTTTCTTGGCATTCTCCTGGAAGCAAACTTTTCATGTCCGGTGAGATTTAAGTATGTATATTTCCAAATAATATAGGTAGTAAAGGCCACAATGGCAAAAATAGATGCCACCAAAGCTCAGATTTCAGAGAGCCTAACATTAATGCACCGAAAGAGATATTAATCTAAAACCTAAACAGTGCTAACAAATTGAGAGACATCTAGCCAATCATCCCCCCCCCCAAAAAAAAAAGAAGAAGAAGAAGGAGAAGGAGATGGGGAGGAGGATAAACTATTAAGATAAACCACCCCAGGATTCCTTCTCCTAAATGCTGGGTAGATAGTCACCCAAGGGGACTTCCTTAAGGGTGGTGCTTCTTTCTTCAAGTCTCATGTGAGACATTAGTGGAATAGAGACAGGTCCTTCTGCATTTCGAAATGGTCCACATTCTCAGTCCATTTGTTTGTCATCTTTATGTATCATAGAATTCTAGGATTCAAGAAGATAGTAAGGTTGTCCAATAGCTGAGCTATTGGAGTCTACAAATAAGGACAGGAAGCCTTTCTCAAGGCTTGCTGGCCCAGGAGCACCCTTCACCTGCTTTTCTTCACTACAGGCAACCCGCTGCTCTAACACCCGGTAGCATCGAACATGGCAGGCCTTCAGAACACCTGTCTGCCCAAATCCTCCTGGAATCATTTGCTCAGGGGTTTGCCACCTTTCATTCAAAACCCAGCAATGAATTTCTAGCACTCTTGGGATTTAAATTATATTTATTAATAATATTACATTATTTTGATTTTATTTCCATTACTACTAATCCCTACTTAAAAGATTGTCCCATAGCTCTGATTACTAAGTCCCTGCTTCTATAATATACCAGACTTTATTTAGTCAGACTATATTTATAGGATGCCCATGCAATATCCAACATGGTAATCAGTAAATTAACTGCTAACATAACGTAAAACAAACCAAAATGTTTGTTTGCCCTCCTTTCCTATCACCTGCAGAATGACTTGACATTTCATTGAGTTGCCTGATTTAGGTGTTTTAGAACACATCCTGAGTCAATATTATAGATCCTAAATATTTTCTACACCGCAGACCCAATTTGTTTTATTAGCCATAGAAAGAAATGAATCCAACTTGACACATTATGCTTGTGTTACCTCTTTTCAAAGAATTTGTCTATCAAACTGCTTTTATTATGTTTTGCCCAATTTTGTTTTTTTTAAAGCAGCAATTTCAAATGATACAAAATAGTTAATAACAACAGAAATAAAAACAGCTGCAGTTAGATACATAATTTATAGGGCCCAATGTAAAATGAAAACATGGAGCCCTGCATCCAAATCAGAAAACAAGCTTTTTTTTCCTAGCTTTTCTGTGGAGCTGTCCTGGTGTTTTGTTTGTTTGTTTGTTTTTCATTGTTATTTACAGCCATGGTGTCTCTGGCACAAAGACACCAGCCAGATGAAGGCATGAAATTGGGTGGAGCAGAAATGGAACCTGGAACCACCCACCTCGGAAGACAGGTGAGAAGTTGCAGGCACATATTTATATCCCCACTTGACTTCCCTTACAGAACACAGATTCAGAGATAAAATATTAAAAATTAACCTGGCTCATTTAATGACATGATTGTTGTTACAGTTAATCCAATGACCAGTTTTTGAGTAGATGTATAATCTGCATTTATCAGACTTTTGAAATGTAGTTCATGGGAAACTTTATTTCAGATGTCCCTATTGTTCTAGAGCAATCATTTCCAACCTTTTTTATTTCATGGTATACATAAACTAATTATTAAATTTCTGTGGCACACCACAATACATTTATTGCTGATCTAACAAAGAAATAGGTATTGTTTTGATTCATTCACACAGAAATACTGTGTTCACTGTTGTCATTTTTAGCATGTGACAGTCTATGGGAAAAGATTAAGTGCCCCTAACTAAATTCAGGTATTACATGTTTTAAAATTCCTGCACCACACCAGTGTGCATCTTAAATATCACTGTTCTAGATTAATGTTGTTCAACATGGTAGTCACTAAACAAATGAAGCTATTTGTTTAAAAATATGGAGAAAAGAAAACTATGTCATAAGTAATGTTTCCAAATATTGGCTAAATATTAAAATAGTCAAATATGGGATAAAGGTTAAAATAAGTATATTATGAGACAGAGGGGAGCAAAAAGGGGATGGATGTAATACAACAACAATAAAATTAAAAATAATAAATATATTATGAAAATTATCTCCTGTTTCTTTTAACTATTTTTTTAAATTTCTATAGTTTTAAATTCAATTTCATAGTGTTTTGTTAATTTAATTTTATTGTTGTGTATTACATCCATTCCCTTCTTTCTCCACTCTGTCCATTTTCCCATGCATCCACTCCCTGCTAAGTCAATCACACTTGTCCATATCCATGATTCTTCCATGCTAGTTCCTTGACTAAACTGCTCCCCTTCTTTGCCTCCTCCTCCTACCTCACCTTTGTCCCCTCTCCCCTGCCCACTGAAGGTCTATTCATTGTATTCATGTATCTGGTTCTGTTTTGCTTGTTTGTTTGTTTTGTTCATTATTGTCCTGTAATGGGTGAGATCATATGGTATTTGTCTTTCAATGACTGGCTTATTTCACTAAGCATAATACTCTCCAGTTCTATCCATGCAATTGCAAAGGGTAAGAGTTCCTTCTTTCTTTCTGCTGTGTAGTATTCCATTGTGTAAATGTACCAAAATTTTTGATCCAATCATCAACTAATGGGCACTTAGGCTGTGTCCAGCACTTTACTATTGTAAATAGCACTATTATGAACATAAGAATACATAGGTTCTTCTGAATTGGTGTTTCATGGTTCTTTGGATTATCGTCCTGGTAGTGGAATTGCTGGGTCAAAAGGCAGTTCCATTTTTAGTTTTTTAAGGAAATTCCATGCTGTTTTCCACAGTGGTTGCACCAGCCTGCATTCCCAACAACAGTTCACTAGGGTTCCTTTTTCCCCACATCCTTCCCAACACTTGTTGTTTGTTGATTTGTTAATGACTGCCATTTTGATAGGTGTGGGGTAGTATCATAATGTGGGTTTAATTTGCATCTCTCTGATGGCTAGTGATGTTGAGCATTCTTTCATATACTTTTGGGCCCTTTGTATGTCTCCCACGGATAGTTGTCTGTTCAGGTCCTTTGCCCATTTTTGAGTAGGGCTGTCTATCTCCCTGATGTTCAGTTGCACAAGTTCTGTATATATTTTGGAGATCAAACCCTGGTCTGATGTATCATTGACAAATATGTTTTCCCATAAAGTTGGTTCCCTTTGAATTTTGCTTGTGTTTTCTTTAGCTGAAGACACTTTTCAGTTTGATATAGTCCCATTTGTTTATTTGTTATTTGATTTCCTTTGCTCTTGGAAAGGTATCAGTGAACATATTTTTGCACAGGATATCTAAAATATTACTGCCTATATTTTTCTCCAGACTTTTAGGGTGGCACTGCTTATGTTTAAGTCTTTTATCCATCTTGAGTTTATTCTGGTGTATGGTTGTAAGTTGGTGGTATAGTTTCATTATTTTGCATGTCACTGTCCAGTACTCCCAATACCACTTGTTAAAGAGACTGTTTTTACTTCCTTTTATGTTCCTTTCCCTTTGTGAAATATTACTTGATCATAGAGTCCTGGATTTATTTCTGGGCTCTCTATTGTGTTCCATTGATCTATATGTCTATTCTTATGTCAGTACCAGATTGTTTTGATAACAGTAGCCTTGAAGTCTAGTTTGATGTTCAGTATTGTGATTCCTCCTACCTTGTTCTTTTTTCTCAAGATTGCTGTGGCTATTTGTGGGCGTTTTTGGCTCCATATAAATGTTTGAAGTATTTTTTTCTATCCATGTACATTTTTTAACTGTTTGTTCTATCTCTGTGAAGTATGTCATTGGTATTTTAATTGGGATTGCATTGAATCTATAGATTGCTTTGGGTAGTATGGACATTTTAATTATGTTAATTATTCCCATCCATGAACATGGTATATGCTTCCATTTGTTTGTATCTTCCTTGATTTCTTTCTTCAATGTTTTATAGTTTTCTGAGGACCTGTCTTTTACCTTCTTGGTTAAGTTTATTACTAAGTACTTTATTTTCCTTGTTGTTATGGTAAACGGGATTTGTTTTCCAGCTTCTATATCTGATGTTTCATTATTGGTATACACAAATGATTTAGATGTCTGAATATTGATTTTATATCCAGCTATTTTGCTAAATTTGCTTATTAGGTCGAGTAAGTATTTGGTGGAGCTTATTGGGTTTCGTATGTACACTATCATGTCATCTGCAAATAATGACAGTTTGACTTCCTCCTTTCCAATTTGGATACCTTTGATTCCTTTTTCTTCTCTGATGGCTATGGCTAGAACTTCCAATACTATGTTGAACAGAAGTGGAGAATATGGACAGCCATGTCTTGTTCCTGATTTTAGGGGTAAGCTTTTAGGTTTTGCCTATTGAGTATAATGTTGGCTTCAGGTTTCTCATATATGGCCTTTATTATGTTGAGGTATGTTCCTTCTATTCCCATTATGGTAAGTGTTTTTATCATGAATGGTTGCTGTACTTTATCAAATGCTATTCCAGCATCTATTGATATCATCAGATGGTCTTTGTCTTTCATTTTGTTTATGTGGTATATTACATTTATTGATTTGGGAATGTAGTTCCATCCTTGCATCCCTGGGATGAAACCCACTTGATCATGATGTATGATCTTTTTAATGTATTGCTAGATCCGATTGGCCAATATTTTGTTGAGAATCTTAGCATCTATGTTCATCAGAAATTTTGGCCTATAGTTTTCTTTCTTAGCTGTGTCTTGCCCTGGTTTTGGGATTAGAATAATATTGGCCTCATAGAAAGAGTTTGGGTGTCTTCCCTCTTCTTGGGTTTTTTGAAATAGGTTGAGAAGGATAGGAGTTAGTTCTTCTCTAAATGTCCGGTAAAATTCACCTGTGTAGCCATCTGGTCCAGGGCTCTTGTGTTTTGGGAGGTTTTTGATTACATCTTCAATTTCACTAGTTGTTATTGGTCTACTCAGGCCTTCTGCTTCTTCTGGATTCAGTTTTGGTAGATTACACATTTCCAGGAATGTGTCCATTTCACCCAGGTTGTCATATTTCTTATCATATAGTTGTTTGTAATAATTTCTTACAATCCTTTATATTTCTGAAGTATCAGCTGTGATTTCTCCTCCCTTGTTTCTGATTTTATTTGGGTCCTTTCTCTCTTTTTCTTGATGAGTCTGATGAAAGGCTTGTCAATTTAGTTAATTCTTTCAAAGAACCAGGTCCTGAATTTATTAATTCTTTGAATTATAGTCTAGATTCCTTCTACTGTATTATTTAGTTCAGAAATTGTATTCTTCATTTCCTCCTGGCTCTTACTGATAGTTTCTATGTCCTTTTTAATAGTGGTATAGTTTTCAGTAAGTTTCTTGTAGCTTCCCTGGAGTTCTTCATAGTTCCCTTGTAGTTGTTTTTAATTTTCCTGACCTGGCTGAGCTCATTGCTCTTCTCTATCATCATTATGTTGAGTTTCATATCTGATAGTTTGCTTGCCTCTCTTTCACTTAGTAATCTTTCTGGGGGTTCCTCCTTTCCTTTTGGTGATGAACTGTTTCATTTTGTCCACAATTTTAGGTTTCATTGTAATCCTATCAGACTGTGATATGCTGCCTGGCTAAGTAACTGCTAGGTTGGAAGAATTGATTTAGTTGTAATCCTATTGGTCTGTGATCCACCACCAGGTTCAGATGCAGCTTGGGCTGACAGATGGATTCTATTTTAAGTCAATGAATCAGTTACCAAATTCAGGCCCTGCTGGGCTAGACAGAGAGGTTCAATTGTAATCCAGTGGATCAGCAGCCAGTTCAAGTGCTGCTTGATGGGAAAGATTCAGATGTAAAGTAATGAATCTGTGATCAGGCACCAGGCTTAGGTGCCACTGAGCTAGGCAGCAAGATCCAATTTTAATCCAGTGAATCTGTGATTAGCTACCTGGCTCAGGTGGCACTGGGTTTAACTGAACATTTCAATTGTAATCCAATGAATCTATGATCAGCTGCCAGGCTAAGGGGCCATGGGGCTAGACTAAAAATTCAATTTTAAATGCAATGAGTTTGTGATCAGCCACATAGCCCAGGGGCCACTGGGCAGGACAAACCAACTTAGTTGTGAACCAATGAAACCATCATCAGCCACCAGGCTCACTTGCCACTGTGAGGGGCTGACTGTCTGACCCAGCTTTAAGTCAGAGTTTGTAATCAGCTGCCAGGCTCAGGCTCTGCTAAGCAAGAAGGACTGACTCACTTGCAAATTAATGAATATAGTACCAGCCACCAGGCTTGCAGGGCATTGTGTGGGGCTTGCTGACTGACCCAGCTGTGAGTCAGAGAGTTTGTAATCAGTCACCAGGTCCAGGAGCTGCTTGATGAGAGATACCTCTTCAGGCTCCAATTGTTGCATCTATGCTCAGACAAGGCAGGGCAGAAGAAGCTTATTTAGATGTAAGTCAAAGAATTGTGATCAGGCACCAGGCTCAGGCACTGGTGGTGGGGCAGATTGCTTCCAGTGGTTGGGGCTATGAGGACCCCTTCTAATGAAGCTGCTTGGCTCAGGGCATTCCCTCTGAGGTGTGGGTGGTGAGTCAGCACTGGGATCCCTATAGCTGTCTCCCCACTTCTCTCCTCCAAGCCACCTTTGCAAACTCTCCCCACATGTCTCTAGTTCTCTCTACCCTCCCTCAGCTGGAGCCCAGTGTAGGTAGGTGCCAATGTGTTTTTGCTGTGGTCACCCTAGGAGTTCTCTGTCTCCAGTGCTCTCTTAGGCTAGTCATCTCCATAGCTTTCTGCCCTTCTCAGCTGTATGCTGCTCTACTCTCTGCTGTGTTGCTGGAGGCTGGGAAACCCACCCGCAGGACTAGATTCCACCCTTCTTAGGTGGAACCCTTATCTTCATCTCTTCTTCTGCTGCCTCCAGTGGGGGCCCAGCCAGCCCTCTCCCATCTGTGCAATTTCTACCAGTCACATTATGATGAAGCAACCTCTTCCTTTCTGTCCATGGTTATAGGACTTCTTTCCACCTGGTATTCTGTTGGTAATTCCAGCTCAATTTTTCTCCAAAAAAGTAATTCCAGATGATACCTGGGAGGAGATTGGCATAGCTCCACTTACTCCTCCACCATCTTGCCAGTCCACTTCTTTTAACCTTAATTTTTAAAGATATTATTTATTATTTTTAGAGAGAGGGGAAGGGATAGAGGCAGAGAGAGAGAGACATCAATGTATGGTTGCCTTTCACCTGCCTCCAGCTACAGACCTGGCTGGAGACCTGGCTTGGCAACCTGATTATGTTGCCTTGGCTCGGAATTGAACCAGCAACCTTTGGTTCTCAGGCTGGTGCATTATCCACTGAGTCACCAGCCAGGCCTTTTAACTTTTTAAAGTGGTTACTAGAGAGGCCCTGGCTGGTTTGGCTCAGCGGATTGAGCACCAACCAGTGAACCCAAGGGTCACTGGTTGATTTCCAGTCAGGGCACATACCCAGGTTGAAAGCCAGGTCTCCAGCCAGGTCCCCAACTGGAGGTAGGTAAAAGGCAATCATATATTGATGTTTCTCTCCCTTCCTTCCTCCCTTCTTTCCCCTCTCTCTAAAAATCATGAAAACAAATCTTGGGGGGAAAAGTGGTTACTAGAAAATTTAAAAATTACATGGGGCCCACATTTTATTTATTTTTTTATTTATTTATTTATTTATCTGTTACAGGTAAGACACATCCTTGTGTTATTATTTTCCTCAATACCCATCCCCAATAATAGCATCATCTGTCCTGTTCTGTCATTCTCATATCTTCTTTTGATTGTCTAAGATTTTGCTTTTTTTTTTTTTTGAAGAACTAAGTAAACGTTCTGAAAATAATAGAAAATTGGACTAAATCAGGTGATCAGTAGTATGTTTCTTACTACTTCACTGAGATGACTCAAGCTTCTGTTCTGGTTTTTTTTTTTTTTTTTTTTTAATGTAATTGAACAAGATCATCACTTGGGTCTCTTCCAGTCCTAACTCCCCAGTGTCTTGTCTGCATGTGGAAAAGGCCATTTCTGTAATTGGCACTGTTACATAAAATTTTTACTAAAAGACTCTCCCATGCCCCTTACTGCCCAAATATGACACAGAGCTTTAAAAAGCTATGAAGTAGTATATGAATTAATATCACCCCCACAATTGCCTATTAATTAGAACAGGGGAAATATTTTTACAAAGGACAGGCCTGGAAATCTGGGAAAGAAGGAATTCTGCCTCCCAACTGTGTTCAAACTCAAGGCTACAATATTGACACCTTTAAGAATTTTCAGGCTGTCAACCTGCCCTACACATTTCAGGCTTATCAGCCCCCACAATGGAGTAACCTATTTCTCTTTTTATGGAGGAGTTCACTAATACCTCTGGGGTGGGGTTTATGGCACAAATGGACTCAGTATCTAAAAATACTTTTATTCTGAAACAGGTGTGCTGGTCTTGAAACAATCCTGATATACATTTTTTTAATCCTCATGTTTATTGATTTTATTTTTTCCTAATCTATGGTTTTATTTTTTGTTTTGTTTTGTTTTGTTTTGTTTTAGAAAGAGAGAAGGGGAGAGAAAAAATCTATCTGAAAGAGAAACACCAATTGGTTGTCTCCCATATGCACCTGGACCAGGGGTTGTACATATTTGGACTGGGGATCGAACCCAAAACCTAAATATGTGCCCTGACTGGGAATCAAACCCAGAACTTTTCAGTTACAGGAAGATGCTCCAGCCAACTGAGCCACATGAGCCAGGATCCAGTATAAACTTTTTTAATGTACAATGCTTATTTAATTTTGTGTTATATGATACTTGTGCATTGAGTTTGCAATCGATCAGCACAAGAAGAAAGCTAAGAATGTCTGAGATTTGTTTACTGCTTGGCACACAGTAAGCACTTTCCAATGACTAAAGTTTGTCAGTTAATCATATAGCTTGCTGCATTGCAATTATAGTGACTCTACAATATAACTGCAACCCAGTTATAAGAAGATATTTAAATACTCTCAGATGCATCTAATAAGATCTGAGCTCTGTTTAAGTACAAATGATTAGATGGACAACATTCCTTAGCTCACAAATCTCTACCCCCACCCGACCTTTTCATGTCTCATACCCAGCAACTGTTAAAGATCTTTCAAGATACAAACTTTGGTAACTTCCTTGAAATACATAGTGAAGAAACCCACCTGTATACTGGAAATGTTCCCTTGTTGGTGCAGAATATCTTATTAAGTTTATCACTCAATAGGGTAAAACCAAATAATATAAATTAAATATTTGTTTACTTGAGACTATTTCCCATAAAATTCCTACAATTGAAAGTTGACTTAAAAAAATAGGAGTATTTTCCTTTTCAAAATAAGTTTCAAGAAACTCTTGATAGAATCAGCTGATTAATTCTTTACCTCTTTAACATTGCATTTGAAGTCACATGTTATAAATCAGTTTCAGTTGAGATATTAAAATCAGATTATTACAGAAAAGCCTTGTAACTATTTGCCTCCAAATGAGTTTGAGTATACATATATATTCAGTAATTCATATATATTTAGCAGGTATTAATAAGACAAAGTGCAGCTTTAAATTCATTATTTAATACAAAGAAGGAAATAGGAAACTTGGCCTGATTAGCTTGTTTATTTGGGGTCTTGCTAATACCTTATTAAATTTTGAAGTTTAAAATTGATATAATCAGTCAAATGTTAGCAGAAATAGTTGTTTTATAAATGAAGCTTCATTTAATAGAGCTTCAATTGGAAGTATTTTACATTTTCTTCTCCCCCATGAGGGTAAAGGAACTGGGAAGTGGGGAAGTTTGATAGAAATGTGAAGTTAACATGAAGGTGTGAATTTTACTTCTAGATCTGCATTGATATTAGAAGTTAGCAACCCTCCATAAATGGTTGATTTATCAAATCTATATTTATTCATCATAATTTACAATTTTTTGTGACTGAAGAACCACAGAATTTTAGGTCAAGCAATGATCTTGCTGCTTACCTGATTTGCTGTTTTTCAAAGGTAAAAGGAGTGAGGTCTGGGAAATATGGGCACTTGGCTGGCTTTGTAAATTACATTGAAGTCAGAATGAACTTGGGATACCGAGTTGATTAATAAAATGTAGGGTTGGGAATCTTCATGGCCACTAAGATTCAGAGAAATTAGGTACTATGGCTTATAACTATGAATACTTTTTTAAAGATTTTATTTAATTATTTTTAGAAAGAGGGGAAGAGATAGAGGCAGAAAGGGAGAGAGACATCAATGTATGGTTGCTTTTCACCTGCCTCCAGCCACAGACCTGACTGGAGACCTGTTTTGCAACCTTGTTATGTGCCCTGGCTGGGGAATCGAACCAGCGACCTTTGGGTTCACAGGTGGCACCTTATCCACTGTGCTACCAGCCAGGGCTTGTGAGTAATTTTTTGGACTTTTCCCTGTAGAAAAGACAAAGATGAAAAATATGTGTGTGAACAGCTTAGGAAACCCATTGTGAAGGTTTGATGACCTCTTCTTTCTTAATCTCCATGTGGGTCCAGGGCTTAGAAACTTGTTTCACTTCTTTCCAAATTCCAGTGAAAATTCTCACAGAGAAAGCTTCAGCAATTTCTAATTAATCCAGCTTTTTTACTAGATCCATGACACTCAAATCCTACTTAGGAGTGACCCTTGGCCTTGGGGCTCTCATGTGCCATACCTGATTCAGAGTTTCATTCTAATCAGGGCCTTGGGCCAAATAACTGCAACTTTAGGCAAGTTATTTAGCTTCTCCAAAACTTAGATGTTTTTGTCTTTTAAGTGAGAATCATATTAGTACCAGCCTCACAGGTTTTTACATGCATTGAGATGTGTATATGGTCTTGTTCATAAGCAAAGGATATTTCACTCAAACTGTATTATTATAATAATAAAATGGGACTAAGGTGGGGAGGAAATGCCTAGGCAAGTTGCTGCCAATTCTAGGATCTGCCCTTCTCACTGCAGCTCTTCCTGGTCTCACCATCTGCCCAGACTTGGTCTGGGAGAGGACAGTGTCTGTGCCTCAGCATCTGCAGCTGAGGGCCTGGGATGCCTTTAATCTACCTTTCTTTTTTTCATCTCCTTCTCACAGTTTATGAGGGGAAAAGATGAAAGCCCCTGATTGGTGTAGTTCTGTGCTTGGCACATGCAGTTCAAGAAATGTCACCTATGCTTATTGTTGCTTTCATTATGATTTTAAGTCACAGTCTCCTAAACCTTGCAACAACCAAAGCTAAGAAATCTGCCTCACAATTTGGATTGTGGATTTATCCTTTGCCATTCTCAATTTGTCAACTATCACCAGGACCCACAACCTGATTTATCAATACACAGGATGTGTAGGGAATGGCTCCAAAGGCTATGATACTCAGAATGATGTTGGGTCAACATTAAACCAAAGTAATTGGTTGATCATTTGTTTTACAATGAAAAGAAATACTTTTTTAAATGACTGGGGTGTCTCCAAGACTTCCAATATCCAATGTATCTTTTAATTGATAAAATTCACTTAATTACAGTATTTTCGGTATCACACAAACATGATGATTTTAAAGATTTAACCTCTAGCTCTAGAATGAATCTAGTCCAATCCAGGTTCATTATTCTGGAACGTGCAATGTTCATCTTTACACTGAGGATGCACCAAAAGCCCTCACACCATCAGGTTTAGCAGGCACATTACATTTGAGAGACATGAACTGGAAGAGTCTCATATGGCTGTTTCGCTTTGTTTTCTCCCTCTTCCTGACACTATCTTTTGAAAATATAGAAGGAAACCTTAGTTTATTGTTCTTGAAAGTGCTGGTTAGAGCTCTGGCCAGCATGGCTTAGTTGGTTAGAACATTGTTTTCCTGTAACTGAATGGTTGCAGTTTAGATTCCAATTCAAAGTACATTCCTAGATTTCAGGTTTGGTACCAGGCCCAGGAGCATGTGATAGGCCAGCAAGGTGCACATGGGGGGCAACTAATCATTGTTTCTCTCTCACATTGATGTTTCTGTCTCTTCCTTTCTTCTCTTTAAAAGTAATGGAAAACTGTCCATGGGTGAAAATAAAGAAAAAGTTAGAAAATCAGTTTAAGTAATATAAAAAATATTCAAAATACTCTAATACAAACATTAAAAATTTGGCAATGATTTTTAAAACAAAATATTGAATTGCTGTCATAAATAAATAAATCCAAATTAGGTAACATTAATAAAAATTATTTTTAAATTTAGGAAGTGTCAATAAACTACATTAAGGAAACTCAAGTAATCAATGGCTATCCTAATGATCCATTTATAATTCACACTTTTTTAAGTAGAAACTGACCACTCCTCCTCAAATATCTTTTCATTTTTCTGAGACATGCACAGGACTCTAAATGATAAATATGTTCATAAGAGATTGTTAGCACTATGATGTATTAATTCTTTTCCATCAAAAATGTATAAATGGGCCCTGGCTGGTGGCACAATGGATAAGGCACAGGCCTGTGAACCCAAAGTTTGCTGCTTCAATTCCTAGCCAGGGCACATGCCAGATTACAAGACAGGTCTCCAGGTAGGTCCATGGCTGGAGGCAGGTGATAGGCAACCATATGTTGATGTCTGTCTCCCTCTCTGCCTCTCTCCCTTCCCCTCTCTCTAAAGATAATTTTAAAATGTATAAATTATCTTTCATTCTTAATAAATTAATATAAATTTCTCAAAGGTAAAAGGTATTACAGATCAAAATTTTAAAAATAGGGGAATCAAAGATGGCGACAGAGTAGAGAGCAGTGCTGATGGTGTTCTCCAGTACCAGAGTAGCTGGAGGATAGGATAGGGAGCACAAGACCTCTTCAGGTCCCTAAGAATTGGAATAGTCAGCATCTGGACTGGAGGGAGCACAGCCGAGAGGCAGCAGAGACCCACAGGTGAGACAGTTCCAGACCAACCCACCTCAGGCCAACGTGGGTTCTGGGCAGTGGCAGCTCTACCCAGAGGGGCGTGTGTAGCTGAAGCAAGCTCCAGGCTCCCTGGTGACTAGAAATCTTAACAGTGAAGTGTGGACAGTGAGGGCAAATGCCAAAGGGAACGAGGAATTGAACTCCTGCAGGGGAGGGACCGTGTGAGAGCCTTGCTCTGGCAACAGGGAGAGAAAGCTCCTCACTGGGCCAGAGGTGGAGGAGAAGAGTCCAGCAGGGAGCAGGAGCAGGGGAGCAGGGAAGTGCACCTGCCGGGGCAGCGAGAGGGCCTAAAATGGTGCTGCTGGGCCACCGGGGAAACAACAGCTTGAAGCCTCTACAAGGGGGGAGGCCCAGCCCTGCACACCCACACAGGCCCCCAGGCACCTGCAGAAACTCCAAACTGCAAGCAGGGAACTTGTAGCTGGGGCAACTGACCCACCCATTGCCAGGGACAAAGGCCACAGATGGGCTGGGAGGGGCACATCACAGAGGCGGCTTAAAGGACTCCTTGGAGAGCTGATCTGCTTGGAGGATTGGCTCTCAGCTGGGGGAGCTGGGCAATGTTGGCAACCCTGGGCACTGTTGGTAGACTGGTGCTGCCTCCTCCAGGAGTTTCAGGGGCAGGGCTAGTCATCACAGGAACCAGAGAGGTTGCAGGCTGCACTGCAGGAGTTCCAGGTGCCTATCAAAGTCAGGAACCTCCACCAGGAGTTGGAGGGGGGCACCCTGCAGGCCCCAGAACACCAGAAGCCCTAAAACCCAGCTAGGCTACTGAAGGTCCAGCCTATCTGGGGGCTCACACTCAGAATAAGCCCTGACTGTGACAATCAAAGGCCCTGCCACTCCAAGACCAGCTAGACTGTAGACTGCAGAGACCTGATCAAGAAAAAGAGGCAACCTCAGGAAATGGATCTCTGCTAATCTCAAGTACCTGAGTTATACCGAGAACTACATGAACTATTAATGCGCAACATATCCTTTTCAAAAGTTCTCACATATTTTTAATCTCCCCCTATCTCAATCCACCTAAATACCCAAGACCCTCCCCCTACTCTTGATGTAAAGTCTACTCACTCTCTGGCTACAACTCATTCCCAGTCCTCAATCTAAGTATTCCTCCCCTACCCAGCCACCTAAACCCTTTCTTTATTCTTTTCTTTCTTCATTTTTCTTTCTTTTTCTTCCTTTTTTTTTCTCTTGTCTTTCTACAAAAGCCCACAGGTCCTGGTTCCACCTGGACCAATCAGAGATCATAAATGGTGAACAGCCACCTAAACCCTTTCTTTATTAATATTGCTTTTTCTTTTCCTTTTTTTGTTATTTTTTCCTTTTTAATTTCCATTTTTAATTTTTTAAATTTATTTATTTATTTATTTATTTTTTCTCTCTCTGATATAAGCCCAGAGGTCCCAGCTACACCTGGACCAATCAGGGACAATTAAGGGTGCACAGCCACCTAAACCCTTTTTGCTTATCATATATATATATATATATATATTTTTTTTTTTTTTTTTTTTTTTTTTTTTTTTTTTTTTTTTTTTTTTTTTTTTTTTTTTTTTTTTTTTTTTTTTTTTTTTTTTTTTTTTTTTTTTTTTTTTTTTTTTTTTTTTTTTTTTTTTTTGCTAAAAGCCCCAAGGCCCTGGCTCCATCTGGACCAATCAGGGATTATTAAGGGAGAATAGCCATCTAAACCATTTCTTCTTATTATTATTATCTATTTTTATTTCTTTTTTCCTTTTTTTTCTGCTAAAAGCCCACAGGTCCAGAATACAACCAGACAGCCCAAATAAAAGACACACCAAGAACAACAAGTGGAAAAAATCTGGGAGACTGCAACATTGAAGTCCACAAATTTCCTAACACAGAAGGATGCTCAACTAAGGCAAGGAAGCAAAGCAGGTTAAACCAAGGAAAAAAACAAAAAAATAAAAAGCAAGCAATAACACACACCCAAAATGGGGAAAAAAAGAATCAGTCCATCACCAAAAGGAAAGGAAGAATCCCCAGAAAGACCACCAAATGAAACAGAGGCACCCAAAATATCAGATAAGGAATTCAAAAGAATAATGATAGAGAAGCTCAATGAGCTCAGACACATCAAAGAAAACTATAAACAACTCCAGGAGAACTACAAAGAACTCCAGGGAAGTTACAAGGAACTTACTGAGAGCTACAAGAGCATGAAAAAGGACATAGAAACTATCAATAAGTGCCAGGAGGAAATAAAGAATACAATTTCTGAATTGAAGACTACAGTACAAGGAATCAACAGTAGGCTACAGGAAGCAGAAAACCAGAGCAGTGAGTTGAAGGATACTGTAGACAAATACTCCAAGAAGTACAAGAGAATAACAAAAAGGCTGAACAAGATTGAAGAGGGTTAAGAGAGCTGCGGGACAACATGAAACATAACAATATCTGTATCATAGGGATACCAGAAGGAGAAGAGAAACAAGCAATGGAAAACCTGTTCAAAAAAGTCATGATAAAAAATTTCCCTAACATGATAAGTGAAAACATTAATCAAGATCAGAAACCACAGAGGGTCACAATGAAGACTAAACAGCCCAACACCAAGGCACATTATTATTAAAATGGCGAATTTCAAAGACAAAGAGAGAATCCTAAAAGCATCAAGAGAGAAATGACAAATAACATATAAAGGGGCTCCAATAAGGCTATTGAATAATTATTCAACAGAAATAATCCAAGCCAGAATGAAATGGCAAAAAGTATTTCAAGTCATGGGAAACAAAGGCCTACAACCAAGAATACGCTATCCAGCAAGGCTCTCATTCAAGATAAAAGGAGACATAAGGAGCTTCCCAGAAAGAAAAAAAAAAAACAAAACAAAACAAAAAAAACTAAAAGAATACATCTCTACCAAACCAGCATTGCAAGAAATGCTAAAGGGTCTCTTTATAAATAAATAAATAAATAAATAAATAAATAAATAAAATGAAGAAACAAAGAAAGCCAAAGAGGAATACAGATACAAAGGGAGAAAATGGCAATGAATAAGTATCAATCAATAATAACCTTAAATGTAAATGGATTAAATGCACCAATCAAAAGACATAGGGTAGCTGAATGGATAAGACAACATGACCCTCATATATGCTGTCTTCAAGAGACCTGCCTCAGAACAAAAGATCGACACAGATTGAGAGGGAAGAGATGGAAAAATATATGTCAAGCAAATGGACACACACACACAAAAAGCTGGAATAGCAATACTGATTTCAGATAAAATAGATTTTACAATGAAGGCCATGAAGAGGGACAAAGATGGACATTTCATAATACTTAAGGGAACAATCCATCAAGTAGTAATAACTAATAAACATATATGCACCCAATATAGGAGCTCTGAAATATATAATGAAAATCTTGAAAGACTTTAAAACAGACATAGACAGCAACACACTAATACTAGGGGATTTTAATACAAAACTATCAATAATGGACAGATCTTCCAAACAAAAAAATCCCCAAAGATGTTGTGGCATTGAAAAGCACTCTAGATGAAATAGACCTAACGGATGTATACAGAGTATTTTACCCCAAAGAAGCAAACTACGCATTCTTTTCAAATGCACATGGATCATTCTCTAAGATAGACCACATGGTATATCACGAAACAAGCCTTCACAAATACAGGAAAATTGAAATCATACAAAGTATCTTCTCAGATCACAATGGCTTGAAACTAGAAACCAAATTCAAGGGAAAACCCCAAAAATTCTCTAACTCATGGAGAATGAATAACATGCTTTTAAGCAACGAAGGGGTTAACAATGAGATCAAAGATGAAATCAAAAAGTTCCTGGAAACAAAGGACAATGAACACAAAACAGCTCAAAACCTGTGGGATACAGCAAAGGCAGTTCTCAGGGGGAAATTTATAGCAATACAGGTCTTCCTAAAATGGTCACAAGAAGTTTATAAAAACAACTTAACCGCAAAGCTGCAAGAACTAGAGGAGGAACAACAAACAAAGCCCAAAGCAAGTAGAAGGAAGGAAATCATCAAGATCAGAGCAGAACTAAATAACTCAGAGATTCAAACTACAATTTGAAGAATCAACAGGTCCAGGCACTGGTTCTTTGAAAAATAAACAAAATTGACAAGCCCTTATCCAGACTCATCAAGAAAAAGAGAGAGTGGACCCAAATAAACAGAATCAGAACTGACAGAGGAGAAATCACAACTTCAGAAATACAAAAGATTTTAAGAAATTACTACAAACAACTATATGAGAAACATATGACATCCTGGATGAAATGGATACATTTCTGGAAATGCATAATCTACAAAAACTGAACCCGGGAGAAGCAGAAAGCCTGAATAGGCCAATAACAACTAGTGAAATTAAAGAAGTATTCCAAAATTTCCCAAAGCAAAAAAGCCCTGGCCCAGATGGATACACAGCTGAATTTTACCAAACATTTAAAGAAAAACTAACTCCTATCCTTTTAAACCTATACCAAAAAATACTGGAAGAGGGAAGACTCCCAAACTCTTTCTATGAGGCCAATATTATTCTAATCCCAAAACCAGAGCAAGACACAACTAAGAAAGCTACATGCCAATATCTCTGATGAACATAAATGCTGAAATTCTCAACAAAATATTGGCCAACCGGATTCAGCAGTATATTACAAAAATCATACACCATGATCAAGTGGTTTTCATCCCAGGGATGCAAGTGATTTACAACATTCATAAATCAGTAAATGTAATACACCACATCAACAAATTGAAAGATGAAAACCATATGATCATATCAATAGATGCTGAAAAAGCATTTGATAAAGTACAGCAACCATTTATGATAAAAAAAAAAAAACCCTCAGCAAAATGGAAATTGAGGGAGCATACCTCAACATCATAAAGGCCATCTATGAGAAACCTGAAGCCAACATCATACTCAATGGGCAAAAATTAAAATCTTTCCCCCTAAGATCAGGAAAGAGACAAGGCTGTCCACTGCCTCCACTTCTATTCAAAATTGTCTTGGAAGTTCTAGCTATACCCATCAGAGGAGAAAAAGGAATCAAAGGTATCCAAATTGGAAAGGAGGAAGTCAAACTGTCATTATTTGCAGATAACATGATAGTGTACATAAAAAACCCTATAGACTCCACCAAAAACTTACTCAGCCTAATGAGCAAATTTAGCAAAATAGCTGGGTATAAAGTCAATATCCAGAAATCAAAAGCATTTTTGTATACCAATAATGAAACAACAGAAATAGAAGGAAAAAAACAAATCCCATTTACCATAGCAACAAGAAAATTAAAGTACCTAGGAATAAACTTAACGAAGGAGGTAGAAGACCCATACTCAGAAAACTACAGAACAATGAAGAAAGAAATCAAGGAAGACACAAATAAATGGAAACATATACCATGTTCATGGATGGGAAGAATTAACATCATTAAAATGTCCATACTACACAAAGCAGTCTACATATTCAATGCAATCCCAATTAAAATTCCAATGACAGACTTCACAGAAATAGAAAAAATACTTCAAAAATTTATATGGAGCCAAAAACACCCACAAATAGCCACCACAATCTTGAGAAAGAAGAACAAGGTAGGAGGAATCACAATACCAGTCTTCAAACAATACTACAAGGCTACTGTCATCAAAACAGCCTGGTACTGGCAGAAGAATGGACATATAGATCTATGGAACAGAATAGAGAGCCCAGAAATTAACCCATGAGTCTATGGCCAACTAATATTTGACAAAGGGGGAAGGAACATCACATGGAGTAAAAACAGTCTTTTCAACAAGTGGTGTTGGGAGAACTGGACAGCAACATGCAAAAAGATAAAACTGGACCACCAACTTACACCATGCACCAGAATAAACTCAAGATGGATAAAGGATTTAAACATAAGCAGTGCTTATGTTTAATCATAAAGGTCCTGGAGAGAAACATAGGCAGTAAACTTTTGGATATCCTACACAGAAATCTGTTTACTGACACTTCACCAAGGGCAAAGGAAATAAAAGAACGGATCAACAAATGGGACTTTATCAAATTGAAATGTTTCTGTTCAGCTAAAGAAAAAAAACAGCAAAATTCAAAGGGAACCAACTGTATGGAACAACATAATTGCCAATGATACCTCAGACAACGGTCTGATCTCCAAAATATATAAAGAACTAATGTGACTTAACAGCAGGGAGACAGATAGCCCAATTAAAAAATGGGCAAAGGACCTGAACAGACAACTCACTGAGGAAGATATACAAAGGGCCCAGAGGCATATGAAAGAATGCTCAACATCACTAATCATCAGAGACATGCAAATTAAAACCACAGTAAGATATCACCTCACCCCTGTCAGAAAGGCAATCATCAACAATTCAACAAACAACAAGTGTTGGTGAGGATGTGGGGCAAATGGAAACCTCGTGCACTGTTGGTGGGAATGCAGGCTGGTGCAGCCACTGTGGAAAACAGTATGGGGTTTCCTTAAAAAAACTAAAAATGGAACTGCCTTTTGATCCAGCAATTCCATACTAGGCATATACCCAAAGAATCCTGAAACACCAATTCATAAGAACCTATGTACACCTATGTTCATAGCAGCACTATTTACAATAGCCAAGTGCTGGAAACAGCCTAAGTGCCCATCAGTGGATGATTGGATCAAAAAACTTTGGCACATTGACAGAATGGAATTCTATATAGCAGAAAGAAAGAAGGAACTCATACCCTTTGCAACAATATGGATGGAACTGGAGAGTATTATGCTTAGTGAAATAAGCCAGTCAGTGAAGGACAAATATCATATGATCTCACCCATTACAGGACAATAAAGAACAAAACTAACAACAAACAAAACAGAACCAAATATATGAATATAGTAATATATGAATACAATGAATAGGTCTTCAGTGTTCAGGGGGAAAGGGGTTGGGGGGAGGGGGGAGGCAGAGGCAAGGAAGGGGAGCAGTTTAGACAAGAACCTAGTATAAAAGAACTAAAGGAACCATGGACATGGACAACAGGTGTGGTTCACTTTGGGGGAATGGGTGGGTGGGGAGGGGGACAGAGGGGAGCAAAATGGGGATGGATGTAATACAACAACAATAAAATTAAGAAAAAAAAATTTTAATTCATATGGTATTCAAAAATGACCCTGAATAGCTATAGCCATCCTGAGAAAGAAGAACGATGTAGGAGGAGTCATAATACCAGATATCAAGTAATATTACAAAGCCATAGTAACCGAAACACTCTGGCACAGGCACAAGAACAAACAAACACATCAATGGAACAGAATAGAGAGCCCAGAAATAAACCCAGGACTCTATGGGCAACTAATATTTGACAAAGGGTGAAGGAACATAAAATTGAGTGCAAATAGCCTCTTCAACAAGTGGTATTGGGAGAACTAGACTGGTACATGCCAAAAAATGAAACTAGACCACAAACTTGCACCATACACCAGAGTAAACTGAAGATGGTTAAAAGACTTAAACATAAGTAGTGCCACCATGAAATCCCTAGAGGAAAACTTTGGCAAAAATATTGCAGGTATCCCACGCAGTAAAATTTTCACTGAAATGTCTCCCAAGATAAGGGAAATAAAGGAACAAAGAAACAAATGGGACTTCATCAAACTAAAAAGTTTCTGCTCCGTCAAAGAAAACATCGAGAAAATAAGAAGGGAAACAACCATATGGGAAAACATATTTGCCAATGCCACTTCAGACAAGAGTTTGATCTCCAAAATATATAACAAGCTAATATGACTCAACACCAGGGAGACAAAAAACCCAATTATAATTGGGCAAAGGACCTGAACAGATGCTCCTCCAAGGAAGACATACAAAGGGCCCACAGGCACATGAAAGAATGCTCAACGTCACTAGCCATCAGAGAGATGCAAATTAAAACTACAATGAGATACCACCTCACACCTGTCAGAATGGCCATCATCAACATATCTACAAATGACCAGTGCTTGAGAGGATGTGGAGAAAAGGGAACCCTGATGCACTGCTGGTGAGAATGCAGACTGATGCAGCCACTATGGAAGACATCATGGAATTTCCTCAAAAAACTAAGAATAGAACTGCCTTATGACCCAGTGATTCCACTGCTAGGATGATAACCAAAGAAGTCTGAAACACCAATTCAGAAGAACCTATGCAGCCCTATGTTCATAGCAGTGCTATTTACAATAACCAAGTGCTGGAAACAACCTAAGTACCCCTCAGTGGATGAACAGATCAAAAAACTTTGGTACACTTACACAATTAAATTCTAGGCACAGAAAGAGAGAACTCCTACCATTTGCAATAGCAAGGATAGAACTGGAGAGTATCATGCTTCGTGAGATTAGCCAGGCAGCAAAAATTAAATACCATGTGTTCTCACTTAATAAGGAGACTAATGAACAAACAAGACAGAATCACAGACATGAATACAGAAAACATACTTTCTGAGTGGAGAGGAGATGCATTGCGGAAGGGGCAGAATGAGGCAAGGAAGGGGAACAGTTTAGTCAAGGAACTAGTATTGATGACCCATGGACAATACATGAGATTGACTGTAGGGGGTGACATGGAGGGTGGTGAAGGGAACAGCAGAGAGGTAAAAATGAGATGAATGTAATATACCAACAATAAATATATATTTAAAGAAAAAGAACTACAAGCCCTGGCTTGTGGCTCAGTGGATGCCACAAGGTGCCAGCTTGCAAACCCTAAGGTCGCTGGTTCGATTCCCAGCCAGGGCAACAAAACTGGGTTGCAAACCAGGTCTCCAGTCAGGTCTGTATAAAGGCAGGTGAAAGGCAATCATACATTGCTGTTTCTCTTCTTCTCTGCCTCCCTCCCTTCCCTTCTTTATGAAAAATAATAAATAAATCTTCACAAAAATACAAAGTATTATAAGAAATTACTATATGACAAGAATTATTACAACCTGTGTTAAATGGACAAATTAATGGAAATCTATAATCTAACAAAACTGAATCCAGAAGAAACAGACATTTTGAGTAGACCAATAACAACTAGTGAAATTGAAGAAGTAACCAAAAATCTCCCAAAGCACAAGAGCCCCAGGCCAGATGCCTACACAGATAAATTTTATCAAACATTTAAAAAAGAGCTAACTCATATCCTTCTCAATCTATTCCATAAAATCCAAGTGGGAAGACATGCAAACTGTTTTTATGAGGCCAATATTATTCTAATCCTAAAACCAGGTCAAGACAAAACTAAGAAAGAAAAGTACAGGCAATATCTCTGATAAAAGTAGATGCTAAGATTCTCAGCAAAATATTGTTGGCCAACCAGATCCAGCATTAAAAAGATCATAACACCATGATCAAGTGGGTTTCATCCCAGGGATGCAAGGATGGTACAACATTCCCAAATCAATAAATGTAACATATTACATAAACAAAATGAAAGATAAAAACCATATGATCATATCAATAGATGCTGAAAAAGCATTAGATGAAATACAGCAACCATTTATGATAAAATGCTGAGCAAAAATTGAGGGTGCATACCTCAACATAATAAAGGCCATATATGAGAAACCTGAAACCAATATCATACTCAATGGGCAAAAACTAAAAGCTTTCCCCCTAAGATCAGGAACAAGATAAGGTTGCCCATTTTCTCCACTTCTGTTCAACATCATCTTGGAAGTTCCAGCCGTAGCCATCAGAGAAGAAAAAGGAATCAAAGGTATCCAAATTGGAAAGAAGGAATCAAACTGTCATTATTTGCAGATGATATGATAGTGTACATACAGAACCTGATAGGCTCCACCAAAAACTTACTCAACCTAAAAAGCAAATTTAGCAAAATAGCTGGATATAAAGTCAATATTCAGAAATCAAAAGTATTTTTGTATACCAATAATGAAACATCAGAGATAGAAGCTAGAAAACAAATCCAATTTACCATAGCAACTAGAAAAATAAAATCCTTAGGAATAAACTTAAGCAAGAAGGTAAAAAATCTGTACTCAGAACACTGAAGAAAGAAAGGAAGGAAGATACAAATAAATGGAAACATATACTATGTTCATGGATGGGAAGAATTAACATCATTAAAATGTCCATACTACCCAAAGCAATCTACAGATTCAATGCAATACCAATGACATACTTCACAGATATAGAAAAAAATACTTCGAAAATTTGTATGGAGCCCCAGCTGGTAGCACAGTGGATAAGGCACTGACCTGTGAAACCCTAAGGTCTCTGATTAGATTTCCAGCCAGGGCACATAATCAGGTTGCAAGCCAGGTCTACAGCCAAGTCATAGCTGGAGGCAGGTGAAAGGCAACCATACATTGATGTCTCTCTCTCTCTCTCTTTGCCTCCCTATCTTCCCTTCTCTCTAAAAATAATAAATAAAATCTTAAAAATAAAAATTTATATAGAGTCAAAAACTCCCACAAATAGCCACAGCAATCTTGAGAAAGAAGAGGAGGAATCACAATACCAGACATGAAACTATACTACAAGGCTACTGTCATCAAAACAGTCTGGTACTGGCATAAGAATAGACATATAGATCAATGGAACACAATAGAGAGCCCAGAAATAAACCCAGGACTCTATGGTCAATTAATATTCCACAAAGGGAAAGGAACATAAAAGGAAGTAAAAACAAGCTCTTCAACAAATGGTGTTGGGAAAACCGTACAGCAAAATGCAAACAAATAAATCTAGACCACTAACTTATACCATACACCAGAATAAGCTCAAGATGGATAAAGGACTTAAATATAAGAAATGCCACCATACAGGTCATGGAAAAAAATATAGGCAGTAAAATTGCAGCTATCCTACACAGAAATGCTTACTGACACTTCTGTGAGGGCAAAGGAAATCAAAGAACAAATAAACAAATGAGACTATATCAAACTGAAAAGTTTCTGTTCAACTAAAGAAAACACCAGCAAAATTCAAAAGGGAACCAACTGTATGGGAAAACATATTTGCCAATGATACCTCAGACAAGAGTTTCATCTCCAAAATATATAAATAACTTATGCAACTCAACACCAGGAAGACAGACAGCCCAATTAAAAGTGGGCAAAGGACCTGAACAAACAACTGTTTATACCAAGGACATATCAAGGGCCCAAAGGCATATGAGAGAATGCTCAACATCACTAGCCATCAGAGAGATGCAAATTAAGACCAGAATAAGATACCACCTCATACCTGTCAGAATGGCAATCATCAACAAATCAACAAACAACAAGTGTTGTCGAGGACCTGGGTAAAATGGAACCCTGGTGCACTGTTGGTGGGAATGCAGGCTGGTGCAGCCACTATGGAAAACAATATGGAGTTTCCTTTAAAAACTAAAAATGGAATTGCCTTTTAATCCAGCAATTCCACTATGAGGATTATACCCAAAGAACCCTGATACACCAGTTCATAAGCACCTATGTATGTATCCCTATGTTCATAGCAGCACTATTTACAATAGCCAAATGCTGGATTCAGCCTAAATGCCAGTCAGTGGATGATTGGATTGAAAAACTTTGGTACATTTACACAATGGAATACTACACAGCAGAAAGAAAGAAGAACTCCTACCCTTTGCCAACAACATAGTTGGAACTGGAAACTATTATGTTTAGTGAAATAAGCCTGTCAGTGAAAGACAAATTTCATATGATCTCACCCATTACAGGACACCAATGAACAAAATAAACAAGAAAAACAGAACCAGATACATTAGTACATTGAATAGAACTTCTGTGGGCAGAGAGGCAGGGTATGGGTGTGGGGGAAGGAGGAGGCAAAGAAGGGGAGCAGTTTAGTCATGGAACTAGCATGGAAGAACCGTGGACATGGACAACAAGTGTGATTGACTTTGGAGGGGAGAGGGTGAGTGGGGAAGCGGACAGAGGTGACAAAAAATGGGATGGATGTAATACAATAACAATTAAATTTAATTTAAAAAAGAAATGGGAAATAATTTCAACATTTTAGATGCAAATATAACAATAAATTATATTCCACTCTGTTGGGACATGCATTACTTTTCCTATGGTTTTTAACTTTAAAAATAATTTATTTAATAGCTCTACCTTGTACACTGTTCTGGTTTAGCTGAGGCTCTGACATATTTCTGCTTTGTATGACACCTCTGTGTCATACACAATATTCACAATAAAGAGACAAAGTCATAAATATAGAATTTGATGAAAAATAGTCTGTACTTATGCTATTCAAAGAGCACTCTGCAGGTAATCTGCTCTACTAGTTGTCTACAAACTGTGAGGAGGAATCAATAGGAAGTTGAGAACAAACATGAAGCAACCTGTATAGAAATTTGGCATTTCTACAATATCCAAATGTGTGGTCAGTAGCCTCCTGTGCTTGAACAGAGTTTAGATTTTTCTGGAAGTTGCTGAGTTCATAATTGGAGTCCCATGTGGCACAATGCATACCAGCCTGACACAGTACATAGTAGGACAGCAATCCAAAAACCACTGGAAATTTCAAAAGTATGTCTTTCACAGCAAATAAGTTGAAGCACTGATCATTTACTAGTGTCAATTTGTGTGTTACTCTACATCTCAGCTTTACACTCTGATTAAGCTACCCTAGCAATGGCTGAATGATGGACGGTTTACTCCTGCCCTGAGCCTGTGCAGCTAGGATCCTTTGCATGCTGCCAGCTGCCATACCTGCCCTTTGGCAGACTAATGTCCATGGATGTTAGCTTGTCCAGTAGGGCTACCTGGACAGAAAGGTGACACCACTCAGAAGTTAGGAAACTATCCCTTGGTGTAGCATTAATAAATTGGAGATGAGAGATAAGAAAGAACTGTGCAGTCTTCGGTTCTTCTCCCCTAAGGCAATAAGTAGAGCTCCTTATCACACAAGTGCCAGCTCAGAAGCTGAAGAGTACACACCCTCATATTTTTTTGAACCCTCCTTCCTTGCTTTTCATTTGTTTTTTCTCTTATATGAGCTTCCTGGAACTGCATACCCTAATAAAATATTAGCATATAAGCTTTGGTATCAGAGTACATTTCTGGAGAACTTGGGTCAAAATAAATACTATGTAAATAAAATAAATGCATTAAGTGCTTTAGACTAGTGGTTCTGAAAGTGTGAGCCCCAGACCAGTGTAATTTGTGACATTGTTATAAATGCAAATTCTTGGGGCCCACTGATAAGAACTAATAAGTAGGGGATTCTGGGAATAGGTCCTAGCAATCTGATTAATAAGCCTTATAGATGAGTTTTTTGCATGCAAGACTAAGAAATACTATAGTTTTAAACTAGCATTTAGACCTGGAAATGGCTTCTTCCATTTTAAGGTGTAATCGTATGTTAGAAGCTTAGCTCACGTATGAACCATTTCTTAGGTGATGTTCATTATGTTAACCTAACAATATTATAATGATATATAATATAGTAGCTAAAATATAAAATTTTTGTCATAGTACCAAGCCAATTGAAAAAATAATTCTGTATATTAAATGTGTCATGACTTCTATCAAGGGTATGTGTCCCATTTCATTCCTTTGTAGGGGGTTGGCTCTTTGATCAAGCATCTCCTTGACAGTGTGGTAGTTATGGGCAAGGACAGCATAGTGCAGGGCTGTGCAGCCCTTGAAGCTGGCACAGTTGTTCAGCCAGTTGTTGAAGTCAACCTCTCGGTGACCAGGACTTCCAAAGAACTGCTCCTTGGCAGTCTTATAGACACTGCTAAAATCGTCCCCAAGATCTGGGTCAGCACCAGTGACAAGCAGGACCTGCATCACACTGTAGTTTTGGCTGATGGCTGCTACCATAAGTGCTGTCCAGTCAAGTCGGTGCCTCACATTGACATTTGCAACATCTGCCAATTTTAAACCCCCATTTTGTAAATTTGTATTCCTTCATTACTTAGACTGACGTAGGAAAAAACAACCTTCCAGACCAGTGCTCCTGCTTGCCAAGATCATCCTTCTGTTGTGTAATTTATCTTGTTACTCATTGAATTCCTCCTTCTTGCCCTACCCTCTAAGATAACTATCTAAAATAACTACTGTGTCTTAAACAAAGGATATTACAACTAACACGTAGACATTTTGCAGCACTCCTTAAGATCCATAGAGCCCACATGGGCTGTTGACAACGTCAAAGTTTAGGACTGCTGCTGTGCTCAGTACTTAAGTACAAGTAGAATCACCTGAACAACTTTATTTATTTATTTTATAAATTTTATTGTTGTTGTATTACATCCATCCATTTTTTGCTCCCCTCTGTCCCCCTCCCCACTCACCCATTCCCTCCAAAGTCAACCCCACCTGTTGTCCATGCCCATGGTTCCTTTATTCTAGGTTCTTGTCTAAACTGTTCCCCTTCTTTGCCTGTGCCTCCTCCCTCCCGGCAACCCCTTTCCCCCTGACCACTGAAGGACTATTCACTGTATTCATATATTTGGTTCTGTTTTGTTTGTTGTTAGTTTTGTTCATTATTGTCCTGTAATGGGTGAGATCATATGATATTTGTCCTTCACTGACTGGCTTATTTCACTAAGCATAATACTCTCCAGTTCCATCCACATTGTTGCAAAGGGTACAAGTTCCTTCTTTCTTTCTGCTATATAGAATTCCATTGTGTAAATGTGCCAAAGTTTTTTTGATCCAATCATCCACTGATGGGCACTTAGGCTGTTTCCAGCACTTGGCTATTGCAAATAGTGCTGCTATGAACATAGGTGTACATAGGTTCTTATGAATTGGTGTTTCAGGATTCTTTGGGTATAGTCCAAGCAGTGGAATCACTGAATCAAAAGGCAGTTCCATTTTTAGTTTTTTAAGGAAACCCCATACTGTTTTCCACAGTGGCTGCACCAGCCTACATTCCCACTAACAGTACACGAGGGTTCCCTTTGTCCCACATCATAACCAACACTTGTTGTTTGTTGATTTGTTGATGATTGCTATTCTGACAGGTGTGAGGTGGTATCTTATTGTGGTTTTAATTTGCATCTCTCTGATGACTAGTGATGTTGAGCATTCTTTCATATGCCTCTGGGCCCTTTGTATATCTTCCTCAGTGAGTTGTCTGTTCAGATCCTTTGCCCATTTTTTAATTGGGCTGTGTGCCCCCCTGGTGTTGAATCGCACTAGTTCTTTATGTATTTTGGAGATCAGACCCTTGTCTGAGGTATCATTGGCTATTATGGTTTTCCATACATTTGGTTCCCTTTGAATTTTGCTGATATTTTCTTTAGCTGAACAGAAACTTTTCAATTTGATATAGTCCCATTTGTTGATTTGTTCTTTTATTTCCTTTGCCCTTGATGAAGTATCAGTAAACAGTTTCTGCATAGGATATCCAAAAGTTTACTGCCTATGTTTCTCTCCAGGACCTTTATGATGGCACTGCTTATGTTTAAATCCTTTATCCATCTTGAGTTTATGCTGATGTATGGTGTAAGTTGGTGGTCCAGTTTTATCTTTTTTCATGTTGCTGTCCAGTTCTCCCAACACCACTTGTTGAAGAGACCGTTTTCACTCCATTTGATGTTCCTTCCCCCTTTGTCAAATATTAGTTGACCATAGACTCCTGGGTTAATTTCTGGGCTATCAATTCTGTTCCATTGATCTATATGTCTATTCTTATGCCAGTACCAGGCTGTTTTGATGACAGTAGCCTTGTAATGTTGTATTGTAATTCCTCCTACCTTGTTCTTCTTTTTTAAGATTGATGTGGCAATTCTTGGGCATTTTTGGTTCCATAGAAATTTTTGAAGTATTTTTTCTATTTCTGTGAAGTCTGTCATTGGTATTTTAAGTGGGATTGCATTGAATATGTAGATTGCTCTGGGGAGTATGGACATTTTAATGATGTTCATTCTTCCCATCCATGAACATCGTATATGCTTCCATTGGTTTGTATCTTCCTTGATTTATTTCTTCATTGTTCTGTTGTTTTCTGAGTACAGGTCTTTTACCTCCTTAGTTAAGTTGATTCCTAGGTACTTTATTTTTCTTGTTGCTATGGTAAATGGGATTTGTTTTTTCGCTTCTATTTCTGTTATTTCATTATTGGTATACAAAAATGCTTTTGATTTCTGGATATTGACTTTATACCCAGCTATTTGGCTAAATTTGCTTGTTAGGTTGAGTAAGATTTTGGTGGAGCCCATTGGGTTTTCTATGTACACTATCATATCATCTGCAAATAATGACAGTTTGACTTCCTTCTTTCCAATTTGGATACCTTTGATTCCTTTTTCTTCTTTGATGGCTGTAGCTAGAACTTCCAAGACAATGTTGAATAGAAATGGAGAAAGTGGACAGCCTTGTCTCATTCCTGATCTTAGGGGGAAAGCTTTCAGTTTTTGTCCATTAAGAATGATGTTTGCTTCAGGTTTCTCATAGATGGCCTTTATGATGTTGAGGTATGCTCCCTATATCCCCATTTTGCTAAGGGTTTTTTTTTTTTTTTATCATAAATGGTTGCTGTATTTTATCAAGTTCTTTTTCAGCATCTATTAATATGATCATATGGTTTTCATCTTTCAATTTGTTGATGTGGTGTATTATATTTATTGATTTACAAATGTACCATACTTGCATCCCTGGGATGAAACCCACTTGATCATGGTGTATGATCATTGTAATATATTGCTGAATACGGTTGGCCAATATTTTGTTGAGAATTTTAGCATCTATGTTTATCAGAGATATTGGCCTGTAGCTTTCTTTCTTAGTTGTGTCTTGCCCTGGTTTTGGGATTAGAATAATATTGGCTTCATAGGAAGAGTTTGGGAGTCTTCCCTCTTCCTGTATTTTTTGGCATAGGTTGAAAAGGATAGGAGATAGTTCTTCTTTAAATGTTTGGTAAAATTCACCTGTGTAGCCATCAGATCCAGGGCTTTTGTGCTTTGGGAGATTATGGATTACTTCTTTAATTTCACTAGTTGTTATTGGCCTATTCAGGCATTCCTTCTTCTTCTGTGTTCAGTGTTGGTAGATTATGCATTTCCATAAATGTGTCCATTTCATCCAGGTTGTCATATTTTTTGTCATAGAGTTGTTTGTAGTAATTTCTTACAATCTTTTGTATTTCTGAGGTATCAGTTGTAATTTCTCCTCTGTCAGTTCTGATTCTGTTTATTTGGGTCCTGTCTCTCTTCTTCTTGGTGAGTCTGGACAAGGGCTTGTCAATTTTGTTGATTTTTTTCAAAGAACCAGCACCTGGACCTTTTGATTCTTCAAATTGTGGTTTGAATCTCTGAGTTATTTAGTTCAGCTCTGATCTTGACGATTTCCTTCCTTCTACTTGCTCTGGGCTTTGTTTGTTGTTCCTCCTCTAGTTCTTGCAGCTTTGTGGTTAGGTCGTTTTTATAAACTTCTTGTGAGCTTTTTAGGAAGGCCTGTATTGCTATCAATTTCCCCCTGAGAACTGCCTTTGCTGTATCCCATAGGTTTTGGGCTGTTTTGTGTTCATTGTCCTTTGTTTCCAGGAACTTTTTGATTTCATCTTTGATCTCATTGTTAACCCCTTCGTTGCTTAAAAGCATGTTATTCATTCTCCATGAGTTAGAGAATTTTTGGGGTTTTCCCTTGAATTTGGTTTCTAGTTTCAAGCCATTGTGATCTGAGAAGACACTTTGTATGATTTCAATTTTCCTGTATTTGTGGAGGCTTGTTTTGTGATATACCATGTGGTCTATCTTAGAGAATGATCCATGTGCATTTGAAAAGAATGTTTACTTTGCTTCTTTGGGGTAAAAGACTCTGTATACATCAGTTAGGTCCATTTCCTGTAGAGTGTTGTACAATGCCACAACATCTTTGGGGATTTTTTTGTTTGGAAGATCTGTCCATTGTTGATATTGGTGTATTAAAATCCCTTACTATTAGTGTGTTGCTGTCTATGTCTTTCTTAAAGTCTTTCAAGATTTTCCTTATATATTTCGGAGCTCCTACGTTGGATGTGTATATGTTTATCAGAGTTATTTCTTCTTGATGGATTGCTCCCTTAAGTATTATAAAATGTCCATCTTTGTTCCTCTTTATGGCCTTCATTGTAAAATCTATTTTGTCTGAAATCAGTATTGCTACTCCAGCTTTTTGTGTGTGTGTCCATTTGCTTGATATATATTTTTCCATCCCTTCACTCTCAATCTGTGTCGATCCTTTGTTCTGAAGTGTATCTCTTGAAGAGAGCATATATGTGGGTCATGTTGTCTTATCCATTCGGCTACCCTATGTCTTTTGATTGGTGCATTTAATCCATTTACATTTAAGGTTATTATTGATTGATACTTATTCATTGCCATTTTCTCCCTTTGTATCTGTATTCCTCTTTGGCTTTCTTTGTTTCTTCATTTTATTTATTTGTTTATTTTTAAAGCAGACCTTTTAGTATTTCTTGCAATGCTGTTTTGGTGCAGATGTATTCTTTTAGTCCTTTTTTGTCTGGGAAGCTCCTTATTTCTCCTTGTATCTTGAATGAGAGCCTTGCTGGGTAGAGTATTCTTGGTTGCAGGCCTTTGTTTACCATTACTTGAAATACTTTTTGCCATTCCTTTTTGGCTTGAATTGTTGCTGTTGAATAATCATTTGATAGCCTTATTGGAGCCCTTTTATATGTTATTTGTCATTTCTCTCTTGATGCTTTTAGGATTCTCTCTTTGTCTTTGAAATTAGCCATTTTAATAATAATGTGCCTTGGTGTTGGGCAGTTTGGGTTGATCTTCATTGGGACCCTCTGTGCTTCCTGAACTTGATTAATGTTTTCACTCATCATGTTAGGGAAATTTTCTATCATGACTTTTTTGAATAGGTTTTCCATTCCTTGTTTCTTTTCTCCTTCTGGTGTCCCTATGATACGGATGTTGTTACGTTTCATGGTGTCCTGCAGCTCTCTTAAACCCTCTTCAATCTTGTTCAGCCTTTTTTTCATTCTCTTGTACTGTCTTGGAGTATTTGTCTACATTATCTTCCAACTCGCTGACCCAGTCCTCAGCTTCCTCTAGCCTACTGTTGATTCTTTCTACTGTATTCTTCAATTCAGAAATTGTATTCTTCATTTCCTCCTGGCACTTATTGATAGTTTCTATGTCCTTTTTCATGCTCTTGTATCTTTCAGTAAGTTCCTTGTAACTTCCCTGGAGTTCTTTGTAGTTCTCCTGGAGTTGTTTATAGTTTTCTTTGATGTGGCTGAGCTCATTGAGCTTCTCTATCATCAGTCTTTTGAATTCCTTATCTGATATTCCGGGTGCCTCTGTTTCATTTTGTATTCTTTCTGGGGATTCTTCCTTTCCTTTTGGTGATGGACTGATTCTTTTTTTCCCCATTTTGGGTGTCTGTTCTTGCTTGCTTTTTTCTCCCCCCACCCCCGCCCCTTGGATTAACCTGCTTTGCTTCCTTGCCTTAGTTGAGCACCCTTCTGTGTTAGAATATTTGTGGAGTTCAATATTGCAGTCTCCCAGATTTTCTCCACTTCTTGTTCTTGGTATGTCCTTTATTTGGGCTGTCTGGTTGTATTCTGGACCTGTGGGCTGCTCTCCTGCAAGTCTCCGCTGCTTCTGGGCTGTGCTCCCCTGTGTCCAGATGCTGACCGCTTCAATTCTTAGGGACCTGAAGACGTCTCGCGCTCCCTATCCTGTCCTCCAGCTGCTCTGGTACTTGAGAACACCATCAGCACTGCTCTCTACTCTGTCGCCATCTTTGATCCCCTATCCACCTGGACAACTTTGAAAACACATTCATGAATTAGTTCCCACCCAAAGAAACTGATTTATTTGGTTTAGGGTTGGGACCAAGGAATTGTCTATTTCAAAGGCCCCAAGAGCCTGTCTAGCCAGGGCTGAGAAGCACTTTGAGGCCAACTCTAGGTAATAGTGTGGTTACTTTTGCTCCTTTACCCCAAAGCCTTGAGCAAACACTATTTCATGTGTTTCTGCCTTTCAAAGGACATTTGAAAGGACAGTCACCACTTCCAGTACCTTAAAACAATCATAAAGAGTTTTGGTAAAATTCTGTTCTGGAAGTTGAAGTTAAAGGACAAATTAGAGTCCCTTGAAAATTACTCTCAAATTGCACTTAAAAAACTATAGGACTCTGGGTTTTGTTTAAAATGGTCTGCAACATTTTTATTGTTATTGCCTCTTGTATTCCCTACTCCATTATGTAGTCAGAACAAGCTTGCTTGGTCCCCCATAATTGCAGTTCAAGGGCTGCCACCTGGTGCTCTCCAAGGTACTTGCAGTTGGGAAGGGTCTGCACGCTAGCCCAGGATAAGATTGATTGGTCCCACACAGTTCCTGGGTGGAACCTCTGGAGTTGGGGAAGAATTCCTGGGAAGGCTTTGAAAACACAGGAACTCCTGACCCACCACCCCAGCCTTCAGGTTTATAGCATGGATTGGTTTGTGCTGAAATTTTTGTGTTTTGAGTTTCACCTTTTATTCCCTCAGTGAAAATCCCATTATATCTAACAGCTGTATATCAAGAGAAGACATGAATTTTGTGTAACAACAGAAGAATACTGTCCTTGTTTTTTTCCAGATAGCCTTAGGCAATAGCATTTTATCTCACTTACTTCATTTATAATATAAAGACTGAAACTCCCAGCTGAAAGAAAGGAGGTACTTTACAGTGGAAAAGTTTTAGAAGAAGCAAATGAAATCCATAGCACAGCTGGAAGTCTAGAAAGATATACATTTATATATTTTTTTCAAAAACTGTGAACAAAAAATTGTAAAAAATTTCCACTCAAATATTATTTGCATGTTATCATTTCTAAATAAATTCACAGAATAAAGAAAAGCCAGGAAGGTGACATATACTGCTAGTATAAGTTTTGAAATTAATTTCAGAAGCATCAGTGCTCATTACAAAAGAACTTCACTGTTTAATTAGGATGGCTCAAATCCAGCTTCTATATTGAGGAGAAACTTGAAATTGTAATGTATAAATGAGAATTATCCAGCAACAGTCTAAATGATAGGGAGTGGGGGACTAATCTATGAGAAATGCATCACACCATTTCTTAGCTAACCATAAAATTTTTTAACTTTCATTTTTCATTGCACACAAATTGAATTATATCTAAGGATTTTACCTGTTCAGCTGAGGAATGCATTTTTACTAAAATTATCTGACTGAACTTTTATATTTGCATTTATACTTATTCCTCAAATTATTTTTAAGATCTATATGATCTGCTTAAGTACAGATGAATTTGGCATTTAACTTATAACATATAAAAACACATTAAAATTCTGAGTGTATATAAACATTTTATCTCATTAATATTTTGGCTCCTTTCTTCAGTGGTTGGCAGAGTTCTCATGGCACTATATCATTAATTCCTTAAGTGTTCCTGTTTTCTTTTCATCATTGGTTTATCAGCAAATAAATTAGTTTAGACTCAAAATGTGACATGACCATATGATTATTTCTTTTTTACTCCAGAAAATGTTTTAAATGATTGTATACAAGTTATATTGGCTTAATATCTAATAATTTTTAGAGGAGGACATGAGTGAAATGGTTTTTAATATTGAACAGGGTGTTTTTCTTCTTCCTCCTTTCTCTTTTATACAGTGACCTAGGTCTAGGTTTAAACATGCTTGCCAGTAATTTCCCTGAAAGCAATTTAAACACTAAATAATATAGTCAAAATTGTTAAGAAAATAAATTACTTTAGTGAGCTGACCTCATCAGCAGAGTCTCTAATGCACAATGACTATACAGATAGAAAGACATAGACAGAAATTAAAACTTCAGGAATAGTCTGAAATTCTAGAATTAAAGTTACTTGCCTTGGCTGAAGGTTTAATTTTAAAATACAAGAAAGGAAATAATCCATGTAAAATGGTTCTTACCTAATTTTATCTAACAAATAGATTGCAGATTTCTGGTTTAGAGCTTGAGTGTACACTAGTCACATATTAGCAATTACTTTCTCCCTGTTTGCTATTTTTACAACAGTTTCATGCTATAATTCTCATGTCAGACATCTTTAAAGTGATCATTCAAATTTTAAAATGCCCTGAAATTTACCAAATTCTAACTATGAAGACCTAGTGTAACTGAGTTTGCTTCTTTCTTTTATCTTTTTTTTTTTCTGAGTTTGCTTCTTAATTGACAGCACAATTATTTGACAGATACACTGGTTAGATTAACTCATTTCATCTTTATAATGTCAATTATGAATAGCTGTTCATATCCCAAAGGTGAATAAACTGAGGTTAAGTATGATTCAGTAATTTGGTGCCAATATCCAAGTCACCATTTTTACCCCTAGGCTGTGCCTGTCACTATTCTAGGTCTCTAATGAAGAAGCAATTTTGGAAAGATGTAGCCGATCCATCCAGGAGTTACCTAACACTATGATGAGAAAATGAGCACCTCTTGTTTCACTAAAACTGTCTTACTAATTAAAGGTGAAGCAGACATCTAGTTGTTTTCTTTTGTGGGGAAAGTAGGAAAAGAGATTTGGATAAAAGGGTCATGGTTGAAATAAAAATCTTGGGTTGCCATAATTTTCTATCAAATTAGCTGAAACATCCTTAATATCTTATGGCTTCTATGAACTGAAATTGAAAATCTTATCTTTAGTCTAATTTATTTTTTAAAAAGGACAAAAACAGCAAAAATATTTTAATGCTTTTGAGTTTTATGACAAGGCAGCAAGCCAGACTATTCAGATCTTGTTGAGCACCCTCCCTATAGGCACTGAGTGGAATCTGGTAAGGTACTACAACTAAATGAACTACCAGCTGGCTCCACACTATTCATTCTGCATGTGTAGGCCATGCCGTGGCTGGAAAGGAAGCAGGAAAATGTACAGAACTCAAGGTAGAGGAGGGGCAAGATCAGCAACAATGTGGAGACTAATCCAACAAACAAATGTTTTGCTTAACCAGGTTGAAATGTTTGCTGACACCAGGTTGTTTTTTCCTGAGATAAATTTATTAAAATAAAAATAAAAACCTCTGGTTTTATTGCTGATAATCTGAATTTAATAAAATCTCCCCTATATCAGCAGCTAGATGCCAAATGGCAATGGAGGATTCAATCAGCTAAATCCAGAATGGTGAATCTTCAGAACAAATTAACCACTTTATTCAACAAATTAATGGCAGGAAGGGAAAATAATGAAATGGAAGTCATCGAAAGGGAGGAAAGAGAGGGAAAACTATTTTTAAAAGACACTTAAAAAGATATACTAATGAAATGCACTCAGTGCAGACATCTTATTTGGATCCTGATTCAAACAAATAAACTGTAGAAAGACATTTCAGAGTCCACTGGACTCTGAATATCTCTCTCAGAGCTGTATATAGGGGTATCACATGATATTAAAGCATTATTGTTAATTTTGCTGATAACAATTTTGAGGCTTATTTTTAAGGTTTATAAAAAGATTTTATTTATTATTTTTAGAGAGAGGGGTAGGGAGAGAGGCAGAGAGGGAGCGAGACATCAATGTATGGTTGCCTTTCACCTGCCTTCAGCTACAGACCTGGCTGGAGACCTGGCTTGCAACCTGGTTATGTGCCCTGATAGGGGAACTGAATCAGTGACCTTTGGATTTGCAGGCCAGTGCCTTATCCACTGTACCACCAGCCAGGGGAGGTTTATTTTTTATCTAATAGACAGAATCCATTGTTAAATATCAGAAATCTTTTAAAAACTATTCTAGGTAAAATGCAGGGTTGGGAATAGATGAAAAGAGGTCAGAAGAATGGTGATATCTGTGAAATACAGAGAATGGATACATGATGGCTTATTACACTGTTTTTTATGCTTATATGTTTGAAATTATCTTTCATAAATATCTTCCAATCTTCTAATTTACAGGGTAAATTATTGATAGTTTTAAGTTAACTATAATGTAATATAAAATATATGTATTGATTTTTTATCTATATTGTAGCAGATTTTCTTGTGCTTATTACCCTTATATTCACACACATTCATTTACCGTATCAGTTGTTATTCCATGTCACCTGTGTTGCTGTAAATACTACACATCAAATCCTTAAAAAGAAAGTTTTTTTTAAAGCAACTTCACTAAACAAAGCACCCACAATTCCACTTTAAATATCTATCAATATTAGAAGTCCACTTTGTCTTGCCTGGTTAAAGGCTTTCCTCACTGAAACACTTTAAACTCTGTAATATATATATATATATATATATATATATATATATATATATATAGAGAGAGAGAGAGAGAGAGAGAGAGAGAGAGAGAGACTTGCTTCTTCTATTTCCATGGTATAAAGAAGTGAAAAAACAAAAAAACATGAAATGACTATTTCTTTTTTAAAAAATTGCATTCCATGAATACATCTTAATATATTATTTCTCCAGGGCTTGTGGGTGGGGATGGGGATGTGTCAACCAACATTGCTAATGATATAACATAGTATCTCAATTCTGAAAGTCAAATGAACACTGTATTCAAATTCCAAAAAAAAAAACAGCACCCTCATAATAATAACTCATTTACCTGTCCAGGAAAAATAAATAAATCAGAGCATTCTTATAAAATTGTGTGTCAGGCAGCTACAATTTTTAGTTTGAATTTCTGAATAATAGGAACTCAGATCATTACACAAATAAAAATCTCCAAACAGGTAAAGGTAATAAACAAGTTTTTTCAGTGAACTAAAAATTCCACTAAAAAGTAGCCACAAAATATATTTCTCAAAAACTTTTCTTAGTTTTTGGTACTTTGTTTTATTTTGCTTGAAGGTGGAGTGATCAGTGCAATAGTACTATCCTTGTTCATGTATTTTAAGTTTTTGTATTAGGGAGATTACTTCAGGTGATAAGTATGTGCTAAAAAATCACTGCATATGCTTCAATTTTTCTCAAATTGCCATTTCTCTCCACCCCAAAGAGGGGAATTGGATTTGCTTCCCAACTTTCAGGAAAGTCCCCATCTCTGATCACATACTTATGTAAAGACTCTCAAGCTCTGCAATTGGTGTCAAGTGTCCCTTAAGTGTAAACTTAATCAATCTTCATCCAGAGAGTGGGTCTCTGCCCTACTGCCTGAGTGCAAATCCTAGCTGGCCATCCACTAATTTATTTCATCTCCCATTTTCCTCGGGTTTGAAACGGTCACAAATCATCTCAGTGTTGGAAAGATCCAGGTGACTGACTGTACAGGGTCAAAATACTCAGGGTAAAAGAACAGAGTAAAGCAACCACTGAGCCTCTACCCAAATGAGTGCTCCTCCCTGCAAGTACGACAGCCTGGGCTCAAGTAGGCAGGCACTGTGGGCAGTGCTCTGGCTGTGCTGGGGGCTAGGATGAGGGGGCGCTTCCACCCTTCTGCCTGCCCAGTCCCTCTGGGGTCCAGGACTCCCAACTTCTATTCTCTCTTTCTATAAACATCTCAGATCTGCTCCCCGTGCTAACTCCTGCTTCTCCTTCCCATCTCAACTTCACCAGGAGGACCCTGGAAGCCTTTCTTTACCCCTGCTCCCAACATGAAGCTTGCTGATCATTTCTTTACAATTGTTAAAATTCCAATATTTACTTCTGGGTGAAAATGGTTGTTCAATAACTGAACACCACTCCCAATAGAATTTAGGGAAGGAAATTGCCTGTCCCATACATTATTACACCTGTGTGCTTGGCACTCTGTAGTTCCGGAATAAATATGTGTGATGGGAATGTACAGTCTATGATGAACATACTGTAGAGGGTTCTACAGAACCTACCAGTGGAATGCCCAGCCCATCCTGTGTGAAATTCACTGAGAAGAAGGTAGGAGTTAGAGGAGTTACAAGTGGGCAAGTGCACTCCTAGGAGCTCACTCCTAAATGAGCACCAGTTGTGGATCCACACACAGACAGATGCTAGGAGGGCAGGAATAGCTGCAGTTCAATGAACATTTACATTGTGCCCAACAACTATTCTAAGAATGTGTAAATCCTTCCAATCCTTCCAACTGCTACAAACAATTAGGAATTAAGATTATTGACATTTCACAAAGGAGACAATTAATGAATGTCACCCTGCTAGTGAGCAATGGAGCCATTCATGGATAAACAGGCAAACTGAAGACTACCCTCCTTAGGTAGTAAGCCATACCACCACCACCCAACCCAATACCTGCAAAAGTGCTTATATATATCTGCTAAATGCCTGTAGCTGTGGGTACACCCGAAACCAGTAACATAAAGAACAAGACACAGTGAAACCGTTCTTTTCTCCTAAATTGTACTGTAAGCATGTGCTCTTTTTCCTTTTTTAAATTTCTTTCAACTTGCAAAAAAAGGCTACATGTCAATAGATAAATGTTAAATGGTCAAATGCAAGGTTGTCATCAAATATATTGGTAAACTGATTATTGAAATATATAGTTATCGGAAAAGAGTTAATTAGTATGAGTATTTATAGGAGTAGTCTTTTTATTCTAATAATAATTCTTATAAGAACACTTACTATAAAACTAGGAACTATGCAACTTTGGAAAAGTTACTTAACATGGCTATGCCTCAGTTTCTGCTGCTGCAAAATGGGATTAATAAAGAGTACTTGCCTTGTATGGTTGCTACGAGCAAATTCTTTGGCCATATACAACCCTGATTTATGTGCACTAGCACACTAATATCAGCATGTTAGTGCTAGCACATGACTGACCGGAAGAGAAGAACAGACACAACAGACCATAGCCCTTTGGCTTTCCAGGGAGTGCAGCTTTTGAATATCACAGCTCAGAGCTACACTTTCTCTGCTCACAGAACATAAAACCTTCCATCTTTGGCTCTAAGACAGTGCCACTTTCCTCCTCCCAGAAAAATTGCTGCTCTCCCTCAGATGAACTAAGTAGTTGTAGCCAAGAATAACTTTGGGGTTTCAGAAGAAGACAAACAAGGAAAGTCGGAGCAGTAGCATGAAGCATGTAATTATCGGGGTGAAAAAACCCTCAAGTGACTGGAACCTAAAGTTTATGCCAGAGAAATGGGAAACCCCTGCCTCCCATCATCCTCTGCATCCTTTCAAAGTCTCTGCATGGCCAACTTTTGCCATGCAAAAGACCAGTGGGAGGTCCCCAGCCTGAGATGTCAGCAAGGCAGACCCATGCAGGAGCCAGCCCAAAAGAAGAAAAGAAATTTTTCCCAAGGCACTGGCCTGGTCCAGGCTGGAGGGACCATCCAACCTCCGTCAGGAGGGCCTGGTAAGTAAAGCAGGCCTCCCGCCTGGACGCAATTAGCTACTGAAATGCTCTGGGAATTGGTATGCAAATATTTCCATAATGCAACCTTAGTCATTTTCCATAGCCATAATTTTCTTTTTTAAAAACTCTCATGCAAGGATAGAAATGTCTGAGACAAGGTGGCCTCTGCTGACCACCAGGTCACCATAGAGGTTCCTGGTCACAAACCACTATTCATTAATCACCCTGACAGGAGCAATTACAAAGCGGACATTCTAGAAAGGAAATTTTGCATTTCCCTCTACATGTGAACTGATGAGGGAATGGATAATTGGAAGCACTTTTTGGGAAAACAAATACTATACTCCCAAGTTCCCTTTAATTCTAAGTATAAGCAGGTATGTACTTCCTTCATTCATTCAATATTTATAAGACATGGTGTAGTAGGGGAAAAACATTTAAACCATGAGAATTTAAGAAATAAGAGTAATAGAGAAAAATTAAAGCATTAAGCATTTAACAGAAAAATATTACCAAACAAATTCAAGATATGTTCTTTGCTTTCAAGTTGGTTGCAACTTTGGGAAGATACACTAAAATAAGTGAGAAAACAAATGGCAATACAAACCTGTGCATGATACCCATTCAGTGAATGATTTGTAGCAGTTTGTGGGAAAGAGATATCATTGAGGACTGAAGAACTTTCAGGAAGGGGCTGGAGCATCAGGGCTTTTTTTAGAGACTGGAGTAGCAAAAAGGAGGGGAAATTCCTTGTAGAAAAATTGAAATTCATTGGTAGAATCATTTGTTTTAAAGAAGAAATTTTTCAGGGTATTGTGAGGAAAAACATGAATTAGGTATTGGAATTATAGCATAAACAGTCGAGCTCCAATATGTTATCAGATGATGCTCTGTCATTTGCTAACAAGAGAGATTAACTGGGTAACTTGAATAAAAAGAAAAAATAAAAGACTGTCTCATGATGGGGTAGATCTGAGCAGCTAAGGCTCAGGATGGGCAGAACTGGCTTTGTCTGGGGCCCTCAGCATCAGGAGTTTTTAAGGGGAGGTGTTACCATTCATGGAACTCAGTTTCCATTACTTCACATCTTAATGTCTCTTCATTTCACATTTCACATTATTTGAAAATAACATCTGCGTACATTGGATGAGAAGCCTGAATTTAACTATGGCCAAGGGTCAGTGCAAGTGGCCCTTCTATTTATCAGGACAGTCCCTAGATAGGGGGACATGGCTGTGATCCAGACAACCATTGAGAGGTATCTCTTAGAAGTAAATGCATACCAGGTGACTGATACATTGCTATGTGACACCATCACCTGACTATGAAGTTAATTCCATTTTTTACAAAATGGAAATCATGCAGCATAGAAGGGACAAAATTAAAATATGGCTTTAAGAATCACATTCTATCAATGAAGTGCACTTTGGATTTAAAGGTAGAATTGATGAGGTCAGAAGCATATGTGATGATTCCCAACAGAATCCAAAGTGTATGTTAAAGCTATGCCATCCTGCCCCCTCACTCCCAACATTGATGATGCAGATCTAGGGTGGGCCCTGGACTTGGTGTTTAGGACAAAACCCCAACATATTCAGGAGCCACTGAGTAGGACATCTGCCAACAAGCAATGAAAGAGCAGTAGGCAGGCAAAGAAGACATGCAACATTTGAAGATGATTTTGCCAAGTCAGGGGTGTGTTTGTAGATAGAAGATGATGACAAAGGAGAATCTTAGGTGACCCCAACATTTCAAGGTTCAGGGAAAGGGACACTAGCATTAAATGAAATAAAAGCAGAAAATAACATTGGGCCATAGAAATAATGATTTTACTTTTGAGTCCTAGCAAGACAGGTGAGGAGAGATGGTCAGTGGGCATTGAGGCCCAAATGAGATAAGCAGGTTATTGTCCTAGAAGTTATAATTTACATATGGCTAATAATGTATGAACAGAATCTATTTAAAGTGAAATTAAAATATTAAGATAATAATGAAATCTAACCAGTATTTCAGTTATGCATCTGGATTCAGATTTAACTAACCATTCAAGATACTTTCATGACTATTATTTTATTTAACCTTTGCAATTACCCTGTCATGGAACTGAGCTGCAAAGCTCTAAATTATGGAAATTATCTAAAGTAGCATATACGTAGGAATGGAGAAGAGAGAATCTCAAGCCAGCTTTTCAGATTCCCAAGTTTTTCCATGACATCGCTACCATTCAATTAAAAAACAAACAAAAAATGTCTATGCAAACAGTCAGCAAGTAGGACAAAAAATGTATGTTGCAATTGACATTGTGAAATGTAGATATCTAACCTCTAAATGGCTGTGTGGATAATAATTCTACTTCTCAAACCTTGAAAATCCATGTGAACAAAAGAATTTAAAGCCAATGGTCACTAACTATATCCTCACAGCATTGGAATCAGTGGAGATAGTGTTTTTGTTTCATATGGGGTTCAGCTCACTAAAACACAGCTCTTTTTCTTCTTTCCTTGTTAGTTATTCCACAGTGACACCTGCTGGGAAGGAAGAACAATGGCTCTGCCCAGGGTTCCCTGCAGGAGAGCTCCACAGGGCATGGGCCCATGGTTTCCCCTGTTGTTGCTTGCCTATCAAGTGAGAATGGAATTCCACCAGGAAGACCAACACCCAGCTTCTGACTCCCCTCCAGTCAGGTCCCACAGCAGCAAGACCTTCAAGGGACTGGCAAGCAAAGGGGACAGCTGATACATTCTTGTCTCTATGTGACTGTTCTAGCTCCCTTTTCTGCCTGTTTGTAGCCATTTGTTCCTTCCTCCACATCACATCACTGGCATCACTGTCTATTTCTCCATGGAGCACTGTGATACTGTACTTAATGATAAAGTAAAATTGAAAATAGTCCCCTTGCAGAACTGAGAAGAAGATGAATTCTGAGGAAGTGCCAAAATGTTTTAGAAATAAATGGCAGAGTAGTTGCTTATTTCGTGAGGCAGGACAGTAATTTATGTAATATATTTTTAACTATGAGAGGTGAGCAGGGAACCCTTAAATATAACATAAATTGAAGATTTGTCAGTTATGTAGTTGGTTCAGTGGCAGATCTGGAATTTGTTACACAAATTGAAGGATCACCGGCAGAGAATGCCTGAAATCAGTTCTTGAGTTCTGACACACCCTATCACTAGGAATGTTCTGCTTTCTGGGAATATTTTGCTTTCTTTGAAAAGAATTGGAGTTACACACTGTCCATCAAAATTTTTTAATACCTTTTTTGTCATTTTTGCTTTTATTTCTCAGCTCTATATTTCAGCCTTTCTATGACATTGAAGTGACCTGACACTGAGAGACACCCTAGTCTCTGTACCCAAATATTTACTTGATCTAGAAATACCCCTATATTTACTTCAGTTTCTACCCCATTGTAGGTGGATGGGCCTTTGGGAATTCAATGAAACATTTATTAAATCTGGACCCCCTCTACAGGAGAGTTATATTGAAATAAATTGTCTTTAATTTCTCTCTGGAATATGTACTGTGAGTATTGAGGTTATACAATCAGGAAAATGCAGTGTCTTAACCTGTGGTGACTTCACACTTAGTCACACACACCTTCCCTGCAAATTATCCAAAGATACAATTCTCTGTATCATGCTACAATCTCCCCCCAATCCCCTCTACACACACACACACACACTCGCACGCACACATGCGCACACACACACACTCTCTCCTCCCCTCTCCCGATGTCCTCAGTCCCCACTACATGTTCAGTTGTGCTCCAAAAAGACTTTTGGAAAGTTCCTGGGTTTTCAACAGAAAAAAATTTTTATAGATGACATGAACCCTCTAGTGGCCACTTTTCAAATTACAGCCTCTGGATGCAAGATTCGAAGATGTTGGTTCAGTTTCCATAGACTTACCCAGCTCCAGTACTTTTCACTATGATTCGACATCAATCCCATTTCTTGTTACCTCCTTTCCCCCAAGACAATTTATACTCTTCTTCTATGTTTCCAGCATCCTGAGAATCTTTCTTTTGTCTATTATAATTTGTATAATTCAGTCTCATCATTTAGATGCCAGAGAACCAATCTGGAATCCCTGTCCTCCTGTTCTTCTGTGGTAGACTTGCTAACCTTCTGACTTCAGAGGCTTTATGCTGAGAATAGTCATAGGACACTGACAATTGAGCAGGTGATCTACAACTTCTCTCAGAACAGAATGTAATTCAAACATGGCCCTTCACACAGAGAACCCATTTCATAGTTTGGCCAGAAACTAGATCTATATTAAAATTGAGTTTCATGGTATCTCAATATTTACCCCAAAACTAATACTGTCTGCCCTGTCTATCATACATTTTTTAAAATATATTTTTATTGTTGTTCTATTACATTCATCTCATTTTCCCCTCTGCTCTCTCCTTCCCTACCCTCCTTATTCCCTCCCCACAGTCAATCCTACCTGTTGTTTATATCCATGGGTCATCAATGCTAGTTCCTTGACTAAACTGTTCCCCTTCCTTGCCTCATTCTGCCCCTACCCCACACCCTCCCCTCTACACTCTAAAAGTGTGTTCCCTGTATTCAAGTCCTTGGTTCTGTTTTCTTTCTTTGTTCTTTAGTCTCCTTATTAAGTGAGAACATGTGGTATTTAATTTTTGCTGCCTGGCTAATCTCACAAGGCATGATACTCTCCAGTTCTATCCTTGCTATTGCAAATGGTAGGAGTTCTCTCTTTCTGCTGCCTAGAATTTAATTGTGTAAGTGTACCAAAGTTTTTTGATCTGTTCATCCACTGAGGGGTACTTAGGTTGTTTCTAGCACTTGGCTATTGTAAATAGCACTGCTATGAACATAGGGCTGCATAGGTTCTTCTGAATTGGTGTTTCAGACTTCTTTGGTTATCATCCTAGCAGTGGAATCACTGGGTCATAAGGCAGTTCTATTCTTAGCTTTTTGAGAAAATTCCATGATGTCTTCCATAGTGGCTGCATCAGTCTGCATTCTCACCAGCAGTGCATCAGGGTTCCCTTTTCTCCACATCCTCTCAAGCACTGGTCATTTGTAGATATGTTGATGATGGCCATTCTGACAGGTGTGAGGTGGTATCTCATTGTAGTTTTAATTTGCATCTCTCTGATGGCTAGTGATGTTGAACATTCTTTCATGTGCCTGTGGGCCCTTTGTATGTCTTCCTTGGAGAAGTATCTGTTCAGGTCCTTTGCCCATTTATAATTGGGTTGTTTGTCTCCCTGGTGTTGAGTCATATTAACTTGTTATATATTTTGGTGATCAAACCCTTATCTGAAGTGGCATTGGCAAATTTGTTTTCCCATATGGTGGTTTCCCTTCTTATTTTCTCGATGTTTTCTTTGACGGAGCAGAAACCTTTTAGTTTGATGAAGTCCCATTTGTTTCTTTGTTCCTTTATTTCCCTTATCTTGGGAGACATTTCAGTGAAAATTTTACTGCGTGGGATATCTGCAATATTTTTGCCAAAGTTTTCCTCTAGGGCTTTCATGGTGGCACTGCTTATGTTTAAGTCTTTTATCCATCTTCAGTTTACTCTGGTGTATGGTGCAAGTTTGTGGTCTAGTTTCATTTTTTGGCATGTACCAGTCTAGTTCTCCCAATACCACTTGTTGAAGAGGCTATTTGCACTCAATTTTATGTTCCTTCACCCTTTGTCAAATATTAGTTGCCCATAGAGTCCTGGGTTTATTTCTGGGCTCTCTATTCTGTTCCATTGATGTGTTTGTTTGTTCTTGTGCCTGTACCGGAGTGTTTCGGTTACTATGGCTTTGTAATATTACTTGATATCTGGTATTGTGACTCCTTCTACTTCGTTCTTCTTTCTCAGGATGGCTATAGCTATTCAGGGTCATTTTTGATGCCATATGAATTTTTTAAGTGTTTGTTCTAATTCTGTGAAATATGATGGTATTTTAATAGGGATTGCATTGAATCTGTAGATGGCTTTGGGTAGTATGGACATTTTAATGATACTAATTCTTGCCAACCATGCACATGGTATGTGCTTCCATTTATTTGCCTCTTCCTTTACTTCATTCTTCAGTGTTCCATAGGTTTATGAGTACAAGTCCTTTACTTCCTTGGTTAAGTTTATTCCTAAGTACTTTATTTGTCTTGTTGCTATGGTAAATGGGATTTGTTTTCTAGCTTCGATCTTTGATGTTTCATTGTTGATGTAGAAAAATGCCTTCTATTTCTGGATATTGACTTTGTATCCAGCTCTTTTGCCAAATTCAGTTATTAGGTGTAGTAGTTTTTCAGTGGCCTCTATAGGGTTTTCTATGTACACTATCATGTCATCTGCAAATAATGACAGTTTTACTTCCTCCTTTCTAATTTGTATACCTTTGATTCCTTTTTCTTGTCTGATAGCTGTGGCTAGAACTTCCAAGACTATGTTGAATAGAAGTGGAGGGACTGGACACCCTTGCCTTGTTCCTGATTTTAAGGGAAAGGCTTTCAGTTTTTGCCTGTTGAGTATGAGGTTAGCTTCAGATTCCTCATATATGGCCTTTATTATGTTGAGATATGCTCCCTCTATTCCCATCTTGCTGAGGGTTTTTATCATAAAAGGGTGCTGTACTTTATCAAATGCTTTTTTTTGACATCTATTGATGTGATCATATGGTTTTTGTCTTTCAACTTATGTGATGTATTACATTTATTGATTTGTGAATATTGAACCATCCTTGCTTCGTTGTGCTGAATCCCACTTGGTCATGGTGTATACTTTTTTTTTTTGCTATATTGCTGGATCCGGTTTGCCAATATTTTGTTGAGAATTTTCTTATCTAAGTTCATCAGAGATATTGGCCTCTTTGTTATGTCATGACCTGGTTTTGGGATTAGAATAATATTGGCCTCATAAAAAGAGTTTGGAAACCTTTCTTCTTGAATTTTTTGGAATAGGTTGAGAAGGATGGGAGTTAGTTCTTTCCTAAATGTTTGGTAAAATTCACCTGTGTAGCCACCTGCACCAGGGCTCTTGTTTGTTCGTATTGGTTGTGTCTTCTCTCCTGTTGTTTCTGATTTTGCTTATTTGGGTCTTCTCTTTTTTTTCTTGATGAGTGTTGTTAATGGCTTGTCAATTTTATTTACCTTTTCAAGGAATCAGCTCCTGGGTTTGCTGATCATTAAAATTGTGCTTTTAGACTCTATGTTGCTTAATTCTGTTCTGATCTTGGTAATTTCCTTCCTTCTGCTTTCTCTGGACTTTGTTTGTTGTTACTGTTATATTCTTAAAGCTTCATGGTTAGGTTGTTTGTATGAGTTTCTTCTATCCTTTTTAGGTAGGCCTGTATTGCTATGAATTTCCCCCTGAGAAATGCCTTTGCTGTGTCCCATAGGTTTTGGGGTGTTGGGAATTCACTTTCATTTGTTTCCAGACATTTTTTTTATTCCTTCTTTGATCTCATTATTAACCCATTCCTTACTTAATAGCATGTTATTCAGTCTCCATGAATTGTATTGTTTTTGGATTTTTCCCTTGAGATTGGTTTCTAGTTTCAAGCCACTGTGATTTGAGAAGATGCTTGGTATGATTTCAATTTTCTTGAATTTATGGAGGCTTGTTTTGTGTCCTACCATGTGGTCTATCTTTGAGAATTTTTTATGTGCATTAGAGAAGAATGTGTATTTTGTTTCTTTGGGGTAAAAGGTTCTGTATATGTCAGTTAGGTTCATTTCATCTAGAATATTGTTCAATGCTATAATATCCTTGGTGATTTTTTGCTTGAAAGATCTATCTATTGTTGATAGGTAGGGGTATTGAAGTCCCCTACTATTACTGTGTTGCTGTCTATATCTTGAAGTCCTCCCTGATTTTTCTTATATATATGGGGGCTCTTAGGTTGGATACATATATATTTACGAGGGTTATGTTTTCTTGATGAATTGTTCCCTTAATTATTATGAAATGTCTTTCTTTGTCTCTTTGTATGTCCTTCATTGTGAAATTTGTTTTGTCTGATATATGTATTTCTATCCCAGCTTTTTTTATTTTTTTTATGTCCATTTGCTTGAAGTATATTTTTCCATCCCTTCACTTTCAGTTTTTGTTGACCTTTTGGTCTGAGGTGGGTCTGGTGAAGACAGTATATATGTGGGTCATGTTTTCTTATCCATTAAACTACCCTATGTCTTTTTATTGGTGCATTTAATCCATTTACATTTAAGTTTATTATTGAGGGGTTCTTCATTGACATTTTTCCCCTTTGTTTCTGTATTCTTTTCTGTCTCTCTTTGTTTCTTCATTTTCTTTTTTTTTTTTTTTTAAGCACACCTTTTAATATCTCTTACAGTGCTGGTTTGGTGGAGGTGTATTCTTTTAGCCTTATTTTGTCTGAGAAACTTTTTATTTCACCTGCCATTTTGAATGAGAGTCTTGATGGGCAGAGTATTCTTGTTGCAGGCCTTTGTTTTTCATTACTTGGGGTATTGTTTTGCCATTCCTTTCTGGTTTGTATTGTTTCTGTTGAGAAATCATTTGATAATCTTATCAGAGCTCCCTTATTTGTTATTTGCTGTTTCTTTCTTGAAGCTTTTAGGATTTCCTCTTTGTCTATGAAGTTTTCCACTTTAATTATGTGTCTTGGAGTAGGTCTCTTTGAGTTCATGTTTATTGGGATCCTCTGTGCTTCATGAACTTGAGTCACCCTTTTTGCTCATCATTTTAGTAAAGTTTTATTTTATTACTTTTTCAAACAGGTTTTTTAATATCTTGCTTCTCTTCTCCTTCTGGTATCCCTATTATATGAATATTGTTGCCTTTCTTGTTGTCCTGTATCTTTCTTAAAACCTCTTCATTCTTTTTCAATCTTTTTTCATTTTGCTGCAATGTATGGTCATTTTTTTCCTCTGTTGTCCTCCAATTTGCTGATTCAGTTCTCTGCTTTATCTAACCTGCTTTGAATTCCTTCTATTGTGTTCTTCAGTTCTGAGATTGTGTTCTTCATTTCCTCCTGGTTCTTACTGATGGTTTCTATGTCCTTTTTAATGCTGTCATAGTTGCCCCTGGGGCTCTTTGTAATTTTCTTTGAGTTCCTGGAGTTCATAGAGGTTTCTTTTTTCTTTTCTTTTTTTTTTTTTTTTTTGTAGAGAGGGGAATGGAGAGAGGCAGAAAGTGGAGAAGACATCTATTTATGGTTGTTTTTCTCCTGCCTCCAGCTATAGATCTGGCTAGAGACCTGGCTTGCAACCTGGTTATGTGCCCTGGCTGGGGGATCAAACTAGTGACCTTTGGGTTCACAGGCCGGAACCTTATCCACTGTGCCACCAGCCAGGGCCCATGGAGCTTTTTTATAATGATTTATTTGAATTCCATGTCTGATAGCTTGCCAGTTTCTATTTCAATTCTCAGTCTGTCTGGTGATTCCTTCTTTCCTTCTAGTGATGGATTGATTCTTTTTCTCCCCATTTTAGGTATCTGTTATTGCTTATTTTTGTCTTGGATTAATCTGCTTTGATTCCCTGCCTTAGTGGAGTTGCCTCTCTGTGTTAGGAGATATGTGGGGTTTAGTGTTGCAGTCTGCTATATTTCCTTAACTTGTTGTTTCTGGGCTACCCTTCATGTCATTAACTTGGACTATCTGTTTCTGTTTTGGATATGTTGTATGTGTTGCTCCTTTCACTCCAGTTGGCTGATTGAGAGACACTCCTTCTGTCAGGTCTCATATACTGTTTGTCAGCTGCTCCTAAAACAGAACCACCAGTCCAGGCAAAATAAACACACCTTCAAAGATATCTTTCTCCTTTAATCCCCCTTTCAACTGCATATGAACCTAGCTAAATACCCATACACTCCAAATTAACCCTCATCCTTAATCACACCCTCAACTGCAATTGAGCCAGTCTTAATAAGGATGTAGATATGATAAGACTGTTTGTTATAAGAGGGGAAAATGATTAAGTTGATTAAAGTATATATAATTTTGAAGGGAGCAAAGGGGTAATAAAGATAGTGGGGATGCGAGAGAGACAGCCCATTTTACCTATTATATAGAAATGGGAAGGGGGAAAATCAGAATCTCACATGCAAGCAAACAGTATTAAGCCCATATATATAGTTGTCACATCTACCTTCCTGTCCACCCTCAATGAGCACTGATTGGTCAAGGTGGAGTGTGTTTTTAGCAGAAAAAAGAATGTGTAGCCTCTAGTAGTGCCTCCACAAAAAAAGTTTTAAGACACTGGGGAGGGGAGGAATACTTAGATTGAGAACTGGGAATGGGTTGTAGCAGGAGAGTAAATAGACTTTAAAACAAGAATAGGAGAGGGATCTCAGATAGTTAAGTGAATTGAGAGAACGGAGGAGTAAATGTATGAGATTTGGGATACACTTTGATATAAACAGTATTCACTTAAAATGCATTAATTGTGAGGGTTGGGAGTCACTTTTGAAAATAATATGTTAGAGATTAATAGTTCATGTAGCTCTTGGTGTAACTCAGGTGCCTAAGATTAGCAGAGATCCATTTTCTTGGGTCTGCCTCTTTTTCTTGATCAAGTCTCTGCAGTCTATAGTCAGGCTGTGGGGCCTTGGAGTGGCAGGGCCTATGGCTGTTACAGTCAGGGCTGTACCCCCAGTAGTCTGAACCTCCAGTAGTCTAGCTGGGTTTCAGCACTGCTGGCATTTTAGGGCCCTCCCTTCTCTTGCTGGTTCTGCCTGGAGAACTGTTGGTGCTTTTGAGGTATTGATGGCTACTCCTCCCCCTCCAGCTCCTTGAGGAGATTTCTATCTGCCACCAGTGCCTGTCTCCAAGCGGGGAGCCCCCCGCTTGGCCCTTTGCACCAGTGATGGGTAGTCCTCCCCCTCCAGCTCTTCCAGAAGGTTTTCCCACCCAGTCTACAACTACAGCCTGGCTCTATGGGTGCCCACAGCACTGATTGTATAAGCAATGGCTAGCCCTCCAGGTCCTGCTCTTTGAGGATGGTTTTGGTGCTTCAGTGGGCACCTAGGTCTATGGAGGGAGCCTGGGCTGTGTACTGGTGATGGCTATCCCTCCAACTCCAGCTCTTTGAAGAGGTTTTTGCTGCTTTCCTTGGGTGCCTGGTTCTGTGGGGAGCCCTGCAGCGACAGCAAGCTGGCGATGTCTACCCTTTCCCCTCCAGCTCTTGGAGCAGATTTTTGCCACCTGCAGTGAGTGCGCTGGTTGCAGCAGTGGCAAGTTCCCCAGAGTGCAGTTTCGAGCTGCAGTTTCTGTGGGAGCCTGTGTGATTGAGTTCATTCCCTTGCCACCCTTCCTTTGCCAGTGGCTTGATTGAGTTCTCGAGGTCTTGAGGCCTCGAGGTCTCTCTGCCTGACAAGGTGCTAGACCTTTATTGACTCGAATTCTTTACAGTCATTTCATGTAGATCCATTCTTCACAGAGCTCCAGAACTGTTCCTAAAATCTGCATCTTTTTCTCATTCCCATTTTAAAAGTCATCAGTGACCTTCTGTTGTCCTCAACAATAGTTTCCAAAGTGCTTTCAGGACTTTGATTCCTCAGGATGTTACTACTGACAAATTCAAAAAGAAATTCATCTGGGAAATGGAAAAGTGGATTGTGGATTATCAAACTGGTGAGAGAGGACAGATGGAGGCAGTACACAGGAGTTTCCACCTGAAGTCCTCTTGGCAGCTTTCCCTGACCACCTGAATCTGAATTAATAAGTCCTCCTTCCTCTTAACATGTACATATTTCCCACATGGCCTAACACTGGTTATGTGCTTTATACTCTGTAAAATATGAACCCTTTAGAGAAGGAGCTATGTCTAAACATATTTGTAATTCACTGCACCAGGCAATAAAACTAATAAAAAAGGAAAACACCTTTCTTGAAAAGTTCAAACTATAGCTATCTGAAACTATAGCTTCATAGTTTTCTGTTTTGTAACTTAAGACTTGCAAAACCTAAATCAAACTGGGGAAATATAAATACAATGCCATTTATGGAGGCAGCATTAGATAATTACTTTATATAGTAAAGGGAGTATAACTTTGTGAATTTGGAAATGGTCAACTGAAAATGTTAATTAGTGTAATACTAATGTGAAGGGATTTGTAGCCCATGAGTGGAATTCTAGGTATTTTTCCTCACTATAATATAAGAAGCTAAAACAATGTGCCTATTTCCTTTTCATTTAATTGTATCCTGATAAAATAAAGGTTAAAGTTGATGAGGTGTCCTACCTGACACAGATTTGGTACAAATATAAAACAATATGCTAACACTCTGGCACAACCAGCATCATGGGTGAGTGACCTGTGTGGTCATACAGGCCCCACACTTAGAAAGATCCAAACTTGTTTAGTGTTCTATTCTTCAGATTCTTAAGAACTTTTCAACAAGGAGATTCATGTTTTCATTTTTTTGCTGGACCCTGCAGAGTATGTCGCCAATACTGCAGGAAGAAGCTCTCAGAATATGTTTCTGCCTTTCTCAACCAGCAACTTCCCTGGACATTCCCTGTCTACAGCAGAGAGAGAGAGAGAGAGAGACAGAGACAGAGACAGAGAAACAGAGACCAAAGCCAGCCTACACCCCTGGGGATCTGGCAGGCATGAGCATGGCACACCAAAACTACTTGGGCCACAAACAGCCCATCAGTTCTTACTCTACTAGCCAGCTACGTGACACCAGCACATCCTGGATTGTTTGCTTTAGTCTCCAGCCACATTTGCTTCATTAATGACATTTCACAAATGGATACTGATGGTTCCATCAAGGTGGCATCACAACAGCTGCAGAGTACAACAAAAGCCCTCTCATAGTATCTACACACACACACACACACACACACACACATGCACACACATGCACACATATACACAAAAACAAAAAAACCACCAAACCACAGGCCTGCACTGGGTCCCTAACACCCTAACTTTGACATCAGTTTTCAGATTTCTTATATTCTCAAACAGAGACCCCCACTCTGTTACAAAAGCAAGTCATTCTGCAGAATATCTGTAGGTAGATAGTTAGTGGTTTAATGCTTGTGCTCTTCTAGCCTCTAATTTAAGTTCGAAGTAAATCATTTCCCTTATCTTAATGAGAGTATTTCCAATCCTTGGACATTTTTAAAATTATAATCTCTTAAATTGAAAAGGAAAATCAACAAACTTCACTTTCTTATGCTTTTTTTTTCAAAATTGAATTGGGTGGGAACTAAAATTCCAAAAAGTCTCTATTTTATATGAAAAAATTGGAAATACCACAGGGCATTGTAGAACTGGGAATGAAAACTACCTAAGAAAACAGTTGAGTTGAAGAGAAGTATATAGCACAGAACTTTCATTTGCAGCTGATGTTCATGCAGAGGGCAGACAACAGATATCAACTCAATGATAAGACCATGATAAGTTTATGGATTGCACACAAGAAGTTCCCTATTTCTAATATAAACACTAAATTAAATGCATTTAAAATAGGTACTGGTCTATGAAGCTTGGAATACCCATCACATATTGGGATTTCTCAGTGTAAAGCCAAGGAGTACACGTCTTACATTGGAAGCCAATCCTGGTATGGTTGATGGCTGAATGGATGGGGAGTTTTGTGTGATGTCAAGGACAAGGCTGACAGAGGAAGAGTCCTCTTCCTACATCTTATTCCAAATAGCCATGACTTCCGGTGAGCCCTTCAACAGATCTGGAATCAGTGTCTTCCTTCTGAAAAGTAAGGGTGAACTTACAGACCAGCAAGGTCACAGGAGCCCTACTTCACATTGCAAAAGAATTCCTCTCAACACTTGGCCCTGTGCTTGATATTTATGGAACCTTAGGCAAGTTAGGTCTTCTTTCTAAACTCCACTTTACTTCTCTATAAAATGGAAAAACAAAATCATAGCACTTACCTCAAAGGAAGTTTGTAAAGATTAAATGAGATCATTATTCATAGGGCTTACTACCCCAGTGTCTGGCACATATTTAAACACTCAAAAACTTTTTACATAATGTGCCCTGGCTGGTGGCACAGTGGGTAAGGCACTGGCCTGCAAACCCAAAGATTGCTGGTTTCATTCCCAGCCAGGGCATATAACCAGGTTCCAAGTCAAGTCTCCAATCAGGTCTGTAGCTGGAGGCAGGTGAAAAGCAACCATACATTGATGTCTCACTCCCTCTCTGCCTCTCTCCCTTCCCCTCACTATAAAAATAATAAATAAAATCTTTAAAAAAAAACTTTTAGCATAATGAGAGACCACCTATATACATGATAGAATTGCTCAAATCCAGAAACTAGGGAACTGCTCCCTAGAATATATTAATAGGGTCCAGCTCTGGGACATTATTAGTACATTTTCTTATACAGTATTTCTATAAAATGTTCTAAATAAATAAGAAATTCTTAATTAAGTAATACTCAGTGTAAACAAACAACTCTGCCTGGTGAGAAACAATGTCAGCCCTGTACTTTCTTAAACATCTGATGCTGAAGTTGAGGAATTAACTAGCCAAGTTGTTGTTTTTAAAAACCAATCTCTCTATTGGGCTTCTTAGGCAGGTGGAAAATGGTTTCTTTTCAAAGAAGTTATTTACTAAGTTACTGTCCAAGAGGTTAGCAGTGGGTATCAAAACCTCAAAGTTGCTGAATCTTCAATGTAATGATCAGAACCTAAAACCATTTTCTAATGAGCAATTAAATATTAACTTGAACAGAAAAAAAAATAGAGAGAGAGAAAGACAGATTCCAGTATATATTCTAACTTCTGCTCTGTTCTAACTCTTCAAAGAAATAACTTTTATTTTTCTAAATGATGATAATATTTGTCTAATGTAAATTACATGTTGCTTCTGTTTATTTTCCATCATTAGTAAAAGTAATCTTGCTCTGGGCCAAAACTTCACAACAGCTAGATCCATTTACTTCATTTGGTCACTCATTTAGCCAATGTTTCTTAAGTAGTTACTGTGGAGAATCATAGAGGAGTTGCCAGTCACATTCCCCTACCTTGATGATCGCTCATGACACTTTGACTAACACATCATTTTGTACCAGAACCAGAGGGGATGTCAAAATCAGGACCAGTTTATCTGATGACCTTTTTGCAAAGAAAGCATATAAGAACATGAAAAATGAGCTGGACCTCTTGTCTTCCAAGCTCTCTATGTGATTAACTTCACAGATAAAAAATTAAGTAATATTTTTCTAAGATTATGACTTAAATCATCCATAAGTAGAAAGAAACGACATCCTCACCACTGCTTTCCTGTACATACTAGCAATTCTATTAGTTTGTTCTACAGGCAACTCAGGTCATGTGTTTAATGCAACACCCTTGACCATCCACAATGTAGGGATTTGATTTCTTTTCTCAAGTTAACAGCTACACAGAGTCATATCTTCTACCAAGTCACATTCCAAAACATTCATTCTCTGATTCTAAAAGCACAAGTCAGTGTTACCCAGTGCATGTCTTAACTAAATCTTTTTGGAAGTTGCTTTTTTGTTTTTCATGAATATTCTTGTGAAATATGAATATTGTATGATATGGAGGTGAAGCTTAAATCTGCTCTTCTGATGCTCAACACTCAGCCACACTTTTAAACCTCGTGTGGGCTTCTTAGGCAAGTGGAAAATGGTTTCTTTTCATGAACCAAACTTCTAAAATTAATGATACACAACATACTTTGGTTTGAAAGAGGAGACAAGAGGAAAGAAGAAAGAAGCTCAGACTGGAAGAACTTGAAGCTAGGAAATTTTTTGACATTGTTCACAAATGCAGTATTTACCCCTGACAGACCATGTCACTTCATTTATAACTTTCTATTCTCCATACTTAAAAACTTGTAAGCAACTGTAGAAGGAAGAAAAAGCTATTATGGCTGATAACACAGTATAGCAGACTAACAATCTGAATTTTCTCTGTGGTGCAAGCAAAATGCTTTCAAAAAAGAATAACACATAAGAGATGATGTCTTAACATTTATTTTCAAAGAAGAGGAGAAGTTGACTTTTGTTTAAGTCAGTGGTAGACCAGTTGAAACATGTGTGCCTAGCACTGTAGAGCAGTAATCTGACCTGTGCTTTAAATAGTCACGTGGTGGCTGGCAACATGTTATGTGTGGCAGTGACAGAGGTCTACTTCAAAGTGCAGCCCTACAACAAGGGGGCAAGGAAAGTTGCAGTGAGGTAAGCTGTTTTCTCACTTTTTCTTTAGGTGTGTGAATATATATATATATATATATATATATATATATATATATATAGTATGCCCCATTTTAAAAGAGCACTAATTCAATATATTTTGGTTGAACAACCACATTTGGAAACCCACCTAAATAATTCCTAAGATAACTTCTCTTCTTTGGTGATCTGTTTTCCCTAAAGGGGACATAGTATTATTATCACCAACCATCCCCCTAGGTTTTCTAGCTCTCATCACACTTCCAAGCAGAGGCAGTGAGATGTAAGATGCTCTCCTAAGATTAGCATAGGAATGAGGAAATGGTTCTGGAAAAATTGTTTCCACTGATCCTTGTAAAGATAAAAAATTCTGAATCAGAAATTACAGAAACAGCTAGTTTTGAAGATGGCGAGAGAGTAGAGAGCAGTGCTGACAGCATTCTCGAGTGCCAAGCAGCTGGAGGATAGGGTAGGGTGGAAGAGACATCTTAAGATCCCTGAAAATTGGAGCAGTAAGCATCTGGATTCAGGGGTGCACAACCCAGAGGCTGCAGAGACCTACAGGAGAGCAAGGAGTTGGACAAGGTTGGCTCTGGAAAGTGGCTGGTTTGCCCAGAGGGGTGGCTCTGACTGAAGATAGCCTTAGGCTCCCCAGTGAATAGAAATCTGAGCAGTGAAGTATGGACAGCGAGTACAAACTCCAAAGGGACAGAGGAATTGAACTCCTGCTGGGGAGGGACTGTGTGAGAGCCATATTCTGGAGGTTGAGAGAGAGGAAGCACCTCCTGTGGCCAGAGGCAGAGGAAGACAGGCCCTCAGGGAGCAGGATCAGGGAAGTGGGAAACTGCACCTGCTGGAGTGGCAAGAGGGCCAAAAATTGTGCCCCTGCACCACCTGGGGAGAAGGCAGCTCAGAGCCCCAGCAAGAAGGGAGGCATAACCCTGCACACCCACACCATCACACAGGCTCCCACAAAAATGGAAACTATGCTCCAGGAACTTACTGCTGATGCAACTGGTGTGCCCTTTGCAGGCCACAAAAACCTCCTCAAAGAGCTGGAGGGGGAGGCATAGAAATCACCAGCACGCAGCTCCAGCTCCCCGGAGTCAGGTGCCCATTGCAGTCGGCAAAATCCTCCTCGAAGACCTAGAAGAAAAGGGCTATATCCATCTCTGATGCTGTCACTAAGGGTCTCCCCACAGAACCAGAGGCTAATCAAAGGCAGTGATGGACTGCCTGGAGGGCTACCCATCATGGGCAAGTGACTCTGTAGGCCCCATGGGGAGCCAGGCACTATTTGCAGAGAGCGCTACCTCCTTGAATAGCTGGAAGGGGAGGGCTAGCCATCACAGGAGGAGGAGGAGGAGCCATCAACACCACATAAGTATCCTGCAGTTCTTCACACAGAAACAGTGAAACATGGAAGGGCCCCGAAACTCCAACAGTGTGGAAACCCAGCTAGGCTACTGGAGGCTCAGCCTATCAGGGCACTGGCACTCAGAATCTGCCCTGACTGTGACAGCCTTAGGCTCTGCCTCCCCAAGACCACACAGCCTGACTATAGACTGCAGAGACTTGACCAAGAAAAAGAGGCAGACTCATGAAAGAGATCACTACTAATCTCAAGCACCTCATTTACACTGAGAGCTACATGGACTATTAATCCCTAACATATCCTTTCCAAGAGTTACTTCCAAACCTCAGAATGAGTGCATTTTAAGTAAATACTGTTTATATCATAGTGTATCCTAAATCCCATTTTTTACTCCTCCCTTATCTCAATCTAGCTACCCAAGACCCTCCTTCTCCTCTTGTTTTAAAGTCTATTCACTCTCTTGCTACAATTCATTTCTAGTCCTTGATCTAAGTATTCTTCCCCTCCCCAGCCAATTAAATCCATTTTAGTTGTTGTTGTTTTTTTGTTTGGTTGGTTTTTGTTTGTTTTGTGGGAGCACTACTAGAGACAATACATTCCTTTTTCTTCTAAAAGCACATGGGTCCTGGCTCCACATAGACCAATATGTGCTCATTGAGGGTAAACAGGAAGGTAGATGTGATAACTATATATATATATATATGTGTGTGTGTGTGTGTGTGTGTGTGTGTGTGTGTATGTGTATTTAGCCTTATACTGTTCACTTGACCTTGAGGCATTCTAATTTTCCCCTGCCCCATTTTTATATAAGAGATAAGTTAGCTTTTTTTCTCACATCCCCACTATTTTGCTACTTCTTTGCACCTTTTAAAATTATCTATACTTTAGTCAACTTAATCATTTTTCCCATCTTATAACAGCCATATTGTATCTACATCCTTATTAAGACTGGCTCCCTTGCAGCTGAGGGTATGATTAAAAGTGGGAGTTACCTTGGAGGGTATGTGTATTTAACTAAGTTCAAAGGCAGTCAAAAGAGGGATTACAGGAGAAAGATATCTCTGAAGGTGTAGTTATTTAGCCTAGACTAGTGGTTCACTTTTAGGAGCAGCTCAAAAACAGTGTATGAGAAAGGATAGAAAGAGTGTCTCTCAAGCAGCCAACTGGAGGGAAAGGAGTGACACATACAACAAATCCAAAATACAGCCAGACAGCTGAAGATAATGACATGAAGGGCACCCCAAGAGCAACAAATTGAGGAAATCTAGAAGACTGCAACACTGAACTCCACAAATCTCCTAACATAGAAGCATGCTCCATGAATGCAGAAATCAAAGCAGATTAATCCAAGACAAAAACAAGCAACAACAGACACCCAAAATGGGGAAAAGAAGAAATCAGTCTATCATCAAAAGATGGAGGAATTCACTGAAAGATCACAAAGTGAAACAGAGGCAAAATAATGATGGAGAAGCTCAATAAGCTCAGTCAGCTCAAAACAAAAACAAAAACAAAAACAAAACCTATAAACAACTCCAGGAGAACTACAAAGAAATCCAGGGAAGATACAAGGAATTTACTTGGAGCTACACAAGCATTAAAAAGGATATAGAAACTATCAGTAAAAGCCAGGAGGAAATGAAGAATACAATTTCTGAATTGAAGAATACAGTAGAAGGAATCAACAGTAAGGTAGAGGAAGTAGAGGATCAGGTCAGCAAGCTGGAGGAAAACACAGAAAATATTCCAAGACAATGTAAAAGAATGAAAAAAAGGCTGAACAAGAATGAAGAGGTTTTAAGAAAGGTGCAGGACAACATGAAACCCAATAACATCAATATCATAGGAATATCAGAAGGAGAAGAGAAACAAGGAATGGAAAACCTGTTCAAAAAAGTAGTGATAGAAAATATCCCTAACATGATGAGTGAAAACATTACTCAAGTTCAGGAAGCACAGAGGGTCCCAATGCAGATGAATCCAAACAGACCCACTTCAAGACACATTATAATTAAAATGGCAAATTTCAAAGGCAAAGAGAGAATCCTGAAATGATCAAGAAAGAAACAGAAAATAACATATAAGAGGGCTCCCATAAGGTTATCAAATGATTATTCAATAGAAACAATACAAGCAAGAAGCAAATGGCAAAAAATATTCCAACTAATGGGAAACAAAGGCCTACAACCAAGAATATTCTAGCCAGCAAGACTCTCATTCAAAATGGAAGGAGAAATAAGGACTTTTCCAAACAAAAGAAGACTAAAAGAATACATCTCTACCAAATTAGCATTGCAAGAAATGCTAAAGGGTCTGTTTTTTAAAAAATGAAGAAACAGAGAGAGAAACATAGATACAAAGGGAGAACATGGCAATGAATAAGTATCAATCAATAATAACCATAAATGGAAATGGAAAAAAACATAACCATCATTAATATCTATGCACCCGATGTAGGAGCTCCAAACCATATAAGAAAAATCTTGGAGAATTTCAAAAAGTATATAGACAGCAACACACTAATACTAGGGGATTTTAATATCTCACTATCAACAATGGACAGATCTTCCAAACAAACAAACAAACAAAAAACCCAAGGATGTTGTAGTATTGAACAACAATCTAGAGGAAATGGACCCAACTGATATATACAGCAACTTTCACCCCAAAGAAGCAAAATACACATTCTTTTCAAATGTGCATGGAACATTCTCAAAGATAGACCACATGGTAGGTCACAAGACAAGCCTCCACAAATACAGGAAAACTGAAATCATACCAAGCATCTTCTCAGATCACAATGGATTGGAACTAGAAACCAATCCCAAGGGAAAAAAACAAAAACATTTTAGCTCATGGAAACTAAATAACATGCTTTTAAGTAATAAACAGGTAAATGGTAAACAATAAGATTAAAGATGAAATCAAAAAGTTTCTAAAAACAAATGACAATGAATACACAACAGCCCAAAACCTATAGGACACTGCAAAGGCCTCAGAGGGAAATTCATAGCAATACAGGCCTACCTAAAGAGGAAAAAAGAAGCTTATACAAACAACCAAACCTTAAAGCTGAAAGAACTAGAGCAGCAAAAATAAACAAAGCCCAGAGCAAGTAGAAGGAAGGAAATAATCAAGAACAGAGCAGAAATAAATAAATTAGATATGAATTCTACAATTCAAGGAATCAACAAGTCCAGGAGCTGGCTCTTTGAAAAAATAAACAAAATTGACAAGCCTTTAACAAGACTTGTCAAGAAAAAGATAGGGAGGACCCAGATAAATAGAATCAGAAATGACAGAGGAGAAATCACAACTAATACTTCAGAAATACAACAGATTGTAAGAAATCACTACACATAACTATATTCAATTATATTTTAAGAAATATGACAAGCTGGGTGAAATGGACAAATTTCTGGAAATGTATAATCCTCCAAACTGAATCCAGAAGAAGCAGAAATCCTGAATAGGCCCATAACAACTAGTGAAATTGAAGAAATTTAAAATCTCCCAAAGCACAAGAGCCCCAGACCAGATGGCTACACAGATGAATTCTACCAAACATTTAGAGAAGAATTAACTCCTATCCTTCTCAACCTATACCAAAAAAATCCAAGAAGAGGGAAAACTCTCAAACTCTATCTATGAGGCCAATATTATTCTAATCCCAAACCCAGGTCAAGACACAACAAAGAAAGAAAACTATAGGCCAATGTCACTGATGAACATAGATGTTAAGATTCTCAACAAAATATTGGTCAACTGGATACATTAAAAAGATTGTGCACCATGATCAAATGGGTTTCATCCCAGGAATGCAAAGATGGTAAAACATTTGCAAATCAATAAATGTAATATACCACATCAACAAAATGAAAGACAAAAACCATATAATCATATCAATAGATGCTGAAAAAGCATTTGATAAAGTACAGCAAACAATGATGATAAAAATCCTTAGCAAAATGGGAATAGAGGGAATACACCTCATCATAATGAAGGCCATATATGAGAAACCTGAAGCAAACATCGTACTAAATGGGCAAAAACTAAAAGCTTTCTCCCTAAGATCAGGAAGAAGACAAGGTTGTCCACTTTCTTCACTTCTGTTCAACATTATTCTGGAAGTTCTAGACATAGCTATCCAAGAATAAAAAGGAATCAAAAGTATTCAAATTGGAAAGGAGGAAGTTAAACTGTCATTATTTGCAGACGTAGGCTGCAAAAAACCCAGTAGGCTCCACCAAAAACTTACTTGACCAAATAAGCAAATTTAGCAAAATAGCTGGATATAAAGTCAATATTCAGAAATCAAAAGCATTTTTGTATACCAATAATGAAACATCAGAGATAGAAGCAAGAAAACAAATCCCATTTACCAGAGCAACAAGAAAAATAAAGTACTTAGAAATAAACTTAACCAAGGAGGTAAAACACCTGTACTCAGAACAACTATACTATAGAACACTGAAGAAAGAAATGAAGATACAAATAAATGGAAGCATTATATCCCATGTTCTTAGGTGGGAAGAATTAACATCATTAAAATGTCCACACCACCCAAAACAATCTATAGATTCAATGCAATCCCAATTAAAATACCAATGACAACCCTGGCTGGTAGGACAGTGGATAAGACACTGGCCTATGAACCCAAAGGCTGCAGGTTCGATTCCCCAGCCAGGGCACATAACCAGGTTGCAAACCAGGTCTTCAGTCAGGTCTGTGGCTGGAGGCAGGTGAAACACAACCGTACATTGATGTCTCTCTCCCTCTCTGCCTCTCTCCCTTCCCCTCTTTCTAAAAATAATGAAATAAAAATTTTAAAATAAATAAATAAAAATAAAATAAAATACCAATGACATACTTCACAGAAATAGAAAAATACTTCAAAAATTTATATGGAGCCAAAAACAACCACAAATAGCCACAGCAATCTTGAGAAAGAAGAACAAGGTAGGAGGAATTACAATACCAGACATCAAACTATATTACAAGGCTACTGTCATCAAAACAGTCTGGTACTGTCATAAGAATAGACATATAGATCAATGGAACACAATAGAGAGCCCAGAAATAAACCCAGGACTCTATGGTCAATTAATATTCCACAAAGGGAAAGGAACATAAAAGGAAGTAAAAACAAGCTCTTCAACAAGTGGTGTTGGGAGAACTGGACAGCAACATGCAAAAAAATAAAAATAGACCACCAACTTACATCATACATCAGAATAAACTCCAGATGGATAAAGGACTAAAATATGAGCAATGCCACCATAAAGATCCTGGAGAAAAAATATAGGCAGCATAATTTTAGATATCCTATGCAGAAATATGTTTACTGATTCTTCTCCAAGGGCAAAGGAAATGAAAGAACAAATAAACAAATAGGACTATATCAAATTGAAAAGTTTCTGTTCAGCTAAAGAAAACACAAGCAAAATTCAAAGGGAAACAAATGTATGGGAAAACATATTTGCCAATGATACCTCAGAGGTTTCATCTCCAAAATACATAAAGAACTTATGCAATTCAACACCAAGGAGACGGGCAGCTCCATTAAAAAGTGGGCAAAGGACCTGAACAGACAACTGTCTGAGGAGGAGATACAAAGGGCCCAAAGGCATATGAAAAAATGCTCAACATCACTAGCCATCAGAGAGATGCAAATTAAAACCAAGATAAGATACCACCTCACACCTGTCAGAATGGCAATCATCAACAAATCAACAAACAATAAGTGTTGGTGAGGATGTGGGGAAAAGGGAACCCTGGTGCACTGTAGGTGTGAATGCAGGCTGGTGCAACCACTCTGGAAAACAGTATTGAGTTTCCTTAAAATCTAAAAATGGAACTGCCTTTTGATCCAGCAATTCCACTACTAGGACTATACCTGAAGAGCCCTGAAACACCAATTCCTAAGAACCTATGTACCCCTGTGTTCATAGTATCACTATTTACAATAGAAAAGTGCTGGAAACAACCTATGTGCTCATCAGTGGATGATTGGATCAAAAAACATTGGTACATTTACACAACGGAATACTACACAGCAGAAAGAAAGAAGAAACTCCTACCCTTTACAACA
>PVIW01006451.1:69970-86998 GCA_004026585.1 Noctilio leporinus
AGGAGGAGGCAAGGAAGGGAAGCAGTTTACTCAAGTAACTAGCATGGACGAACCATAGACGTGGACAAGTAGGACTGACTTTGGTTGGGAGTGGGTGGGTGGGGAAGGGAAGAAGGGAACAGAGGGAAGGAAAAAGGGGATGAATATAATAAAACAACAATAATATTAAATTTTAAAAAATTTTAATGTAGCCATTTATTATCTATTTACACATATACATTATAGATGTGAAAACTATGTGTGTATATTCAGATGTATATCCATTGATAACTATATATATGTATGTGTGTGTGTATATATATATATATATATATATATATATATATATATATATAGTTTCATCCAAATATTTATGTAGTAGATATGCATACATGCCATATAATATATACATAGGTATTTGGGTATATATGTAAACACACATATACACACCCAGAGGTTAACTCTTAGACATCTCTTCAAATATATATACCCATAAATTTCTTGAGAAAAATGTTTTCTTGTATTTTGAAGGGGTGAAGGCAATATATCAATATTTCTTATAGTGTTTTATTATAAACCACACCAAAATATGAGGTAGTAAGCATTATTCTTTATAAATCACTCTTTTATTTTTAAAGGTTTATTTTATTCTTCTTTGGGAGAAATGGGGAGGAAGAGAGAGAGAGTGGGAGAGAGACAGACAGGCAGACAGACAGAGACAGGGACAGAGAAATATCAATGTGTAAAACAAACATGGATTAGTTACCTCCCATACATGCATCCAGAGCAGAAATTGAACCATCAACCTAGGCATGTACCCTGACAGGGAATGGAACTAGTGACCTTTAGGAGCATGAGATGATGTTCCAACCACACTGAGCCATACTGGTCAGGGACATATCACTCTTTTAAAACTATAATTTACATACCTATTTCTTTAGATTTCAATGCCAATGCTATTTGCAAGCATTAGTGAATTTTGTAACAATGACAGTTTCTTTTTAGGAGGACTGGAGAGAATAAATGCTAAAAAAGCAAAAAAGAAATTGCCACATAAAGGATAAACCATCTACGTTTTCAGTAAATATGTCACAGTAACTGCTGGACTCCCAGAAGGGTGAGAATATTACAATTTTTGCTATGTGTACTTACCCCAGTGAGTTCTTCCCCAATCCTAAATTATTTACATAATATTCAGGATAAGTGCAGGTAACCAATTATTCCAGCCATGCTTATTTCATAAAGTCAGTTGAGACTATCCCTGCTGTTTGTGTGAACTAGAAAAATCGTCATTACATATATATATACAAAATAGAATCATTAGACATACCATGAAAAAAGTTCACCCATCCAATTGCTCCTTCAATGTTTCACATTAGCTACATACTAGTAAGAAAAGTGATCCTTCAAAAGCCAAAATGTGACTTAGTACTTCTCCATGGTCATTTTAGAATTGTTCTCAATAATAATGATTGGTCCAGGAGGATCTTAATGTTCCTGAAAACACAGCTGCTAGCACTTGCCTTGGTTTGCTAGTTCAGAAACACTAAAGGCTAACTGGACACTTTTCTTTCCTTTTTCCCTGCTAACCAGGTCAAATACTCTTTTGTTTAGTTTATGCTTATTATAATATGTGTGATGCTAAATATTTTCCAACTCTTGTTTTTTTTTTAACATATCTAATATACTGCCTTCCTAAGTTTTTGTTGGATTTTTTTCTACCCATGCTGATCACTACTGAGAAAATGTTTCAATGTATTTAATTCCTTCATACATTCAACAACAATTTAGTTTCTATTATCATCTCTTTTTGTGTGAGCCCCCAACTTGCTGATGGAGTTCCACCAAAATCAAATTAGGGATCAATCTCCTTACCCATTAATATGAGATCTGTCCAGCAAGTATCCACCCATGCACTATGAAAAATAGACACATTTATTGAAGAAGATAAGAGATACAAGACCCATTGTATGTAGAAAAATGATGCTCAATCCCCTTCAAAGTAGACACCTTGGAACCTCACACAGTTCTCCCAGCATCTCTTTCACTGTTCAAAACACCCTGCTCAAAACACTCTGCAAAAATTTTATTGGAATTACAATCAGTTGCCCTGTCCTATTTTCCTGAATCTCATTGATAGTCTGAAGTTTCTTCCCTTTCAAAGGTGATTTGAGTTTTGGGAGAAACCAGAAGTTACAGGTGCCAAATCTGAGCTGTAAGGGTAGCTGAGTCACCTGGGTCACTGATCTGTGTTGACTTCATCCTATACACATTCAACATTCTCGTGTGAACTGCTTGTTGCAGGCCTTACAGATGTAGGTCACTTTCAACAGATTCTTGGCCATCTTTGAAGCATTTGTGCCACACTTTCATCTGCACTGCACTTAATATATCATCCCCAAAAGTCTTCTGAATCATCCAAGTAGTTTTCATGGAGAAATGCTCAAGCTTAATGCAAAATTTGATGCAGATTTGTTGCTCTACTCACTTAGTCATTTTTAATGCAATGGCCACATAGTACACATGCTCACTCAACAGTGTCTACTGCCCCCAATGACTAATATAATGAAGTTATCATTATTTATGCATGCACATTCCAGTCCACTCTATTTAGCTGCCAGGTTACATCAATGTCATGTAATCCATTTTCATTATATTAACATGGCTGGACTTTTTCCAGACAATCCTCATATATCTTTCCACGTAACCCCAACACTATTGATACTTTCCTACAATGCTAGTTGCCTACACACATATTCCAGCTTACTTTTACTAGCATCCCATTTCTGCCTACCTCTTCTGATATCTGAAGTCTCTTATAAGCCTAATTTTGCTACTTTCATGAACATATAAATTGAGTTTTGTGTTGAAATGGAGTTAAACAATTAAAATGACACTCAGGAAAATACAACTATATAACTGTCCCCAAGGAAAGTTGACTTTTTAGAATTCACTTAATTCATATGTATTCATTTTCATCATTCACTTTATCTCTTTCTACCAAAACTTATAATTACAACATATATACACACACATGTTGATGACATGATAATTACCAAATATTGATACCTCCTCCATCATGTATCCTTATAAGTAGATTCAATCTTCATAGTCAATAAATATATGACATGAATTACTGATAAAAGTGACTAAATGATCAGTAAGATCATGTTTAATAATATTTTTAAAGTCCTACCCTCAATCTCCAAACACCATCATTCAGTTTCTCTGTCTGGTTTTCCCAGCCAGTTTCAGTGCACATGCTTACTACCTGTTGCCTGACCAAATGAAACCCACTGAACAAATGCTATATGGAGAGATCACAGTTCTTACTAAAATCCAAGGGCATGACTCACTCCCTCTTAATTCACTTCTAGAATGGTCATACATATGCTATATTTGTTGAAATACAAGTGTATGATGCAAAATCAACACTCAATAATTCAATAATTTGTTTGGAATATTGAGAAAATTAATTAATACAGCCAATAGAGAGATAAAAGAAAACAAACTATCATAAATCAGGCATAAAACCATTATAAGATTATACTGTATATCTCTGCTATTTTTAAGTATATTTTACTCATGAAAGCAAACACAACTCATTTTTCTCCATTCAGCAAATGCTGTTAGTAGATCAGGAAATAGAATTAATATACTTGATACATTACAACCATAAAATACTTCCAAAGGATGGATCTGTGTAAAAGTGTCACGTACATCAGATATTCAAACAATTGCCTTATGATAAATATATGGTAGTCACATGAGTACATTAGAAAGTGAGGATAACCATCTGAAATTTATAAATATTCAAACCTTTACTGAAAGAAGCTTGTATGGGAGATTTAAGTGACATGTAATACACCAGGAAGAGGCTCTATTCCAAAGTTCTACAAAGAGGAATTGTATTTACAGATGATATGAATTAATCAAACACATCTAACATCATCTGGAGAGCTTAGTGGCATGCCATAATTTAATATCACATATGCAGAACAGAACCCATAATTTCTTTTTGTAATCATCAAGCCAAAAGCAAAGAACTAAATGAAGCAATATAAAAATGAAACAGAAAAAGATAAATTAAAGTATCACAAAATGGCTGATGATATCATTGAAATGGCTTAAGAAAACAGTTAGACCCTAAAGCTTCATTGTATTCTTATTTTGTTTCTATGTTTTTACTACATGCAAGTCCTAACTGTCCCTAGACACTAAAATGTCATTCATGATTCTGTAGGTACCTCAGACCTTTGCTATTCCCCTGGAAATTCTTCCCATTGAAATAAGGCTAATGGGAAACACAAGCTATGTGGAGAACCTGGCAACCTCCCCTCAGAGGCCAGCTGGAAGGAAGGCACAGGCCCTCAACTCCACAGCATTTTCTGGGGGTACTCAGTCTACCTCTGAGTACTGCCTCTGTATCCACCCCAGCTGTGCAGTAAAATGCTGCTCCTGGTGAAATCTCACCACCATGCTGGACTCTATTCCTTCATAAACACAAACTCATCCATGGTGGAGGTTTCCACAATGAAAACATGATCTAGACTTCCCAGATGGATTTGATTTCAATCAAGATCAGTGACAAGCAAGCATCTTTGATATGCAAAATGTACAGAATTATTCTATCCCCACTGTATACCCCACCTCTTTCAGAAAAGCAAGTTTATTTTCAAAGAGATTAGAGGAAATAAAAAAAATTGTAAATGTTAAAATTCCTATTGTAGAGATGAAGGAGTTGAGGGACAATGATTAAGGGAATCAAATGGTCAAAAGAACTACAACCCATAAAATCTTGGAAAGCTTAACATTTCATAGTCTTTATTTAATAAAGTGAGACTATCGATACCATCATATGAAAGTATTTTGTATGTATTAAAAGCCCATTTCATCAATAATTCTTATCAGCTGAACATAGTGGCAATCTAATTTTAAATGGGAGTTTTAAAATATCAAACAGAAATATGTAGTAAGCTAAGATTCTTGGTTTTTACATATTTTCAACCATATTAAATGAGAACTTTAAGTTCTAAAATTCCTATCTGGCTAATATGTATTTTGATGTATAGATTTGCTACTTTTAAATATAGTTCAATGTTATGTAAGTATGCACAATTAAGTGAATAAAATTAGGTAATCAAACTACTGTTGATAAGAATGTGGAGCCCTGGCTGATAGCACAGTGGATAGGCCTGTGGACCCAAAGGTCACTGGTTCATTTCCCACCCAGGGCACATAACCAGGTTGCAAGCCAAGTCTCCAGCCAGGTCTGTAACTGTGGGCAGGTGAAACATTAATGTTTCTCTACCTCTCTGCCTCCCTCCCTGCCCCCCTCTCTAAAAATAATAAATAAAATCTTAAAAACAATAATGTGGAAAAGATTTTCTTATGGCTTGTTTTAATTGATGAGTTTGCATGGCTTCTGCTAAAAGAACAACTGCTATCTATTTTTAAATAATGAATCATTTGCCCACAGGAGTCAGTGAATGTAAATGTGGATATGTATGCGTGTGGAGAGAAAATGGAGTAAATTTTCTGACATTTGTTTTCTATTCTTAATTATTCCCCAAAGATTTATTTTTAAGTAACAATGGAAGTGAATGCTACCAGGAGGCTTCAAATTGAATCTTGATTTGCCCCAGCTGATAGTATTATACTATTATTACACCTTTATACTGTATATTTTTTTACAACTTGCATGAACTGTAACAAGTGCAATGAAAGGAAGCTATGCTACCTGCTCCCTAAAAGAATAGGCTCTTGATAGTACTTGAAAAGATGGAAACATGTTTGTGTCTGAAGAGATTCCAGAACCTTCTTATTAGAGAAAAATCACAAGTAAATTAATTCAAATAGCAAATGAAAAGTTACATCAACTAATTCTATGCTAAGCAAATAAAAATAAAACATATTGTTTTAAAATTTCTCAAGAAAACACTGGTGACAAAAATGTGATTAGTGATGCATCTGAATATGCCGTCCAACAATTAGAAAGAGTAATCCAGAAAGCAAAGAAAAAAATATCCCCACTGGGGCCAGAAAAAATGACCAGCCATACAGAACAGAAGGCATGAAATCCAAGCAGTCCTTCATTTTCATGTTTCTGTAGCTTTCCATGTCAGCCACTGCCTGGACCCAGATAACATACAGCATCACCACCAGGGAAAACAGGACACCTGAAAAAGACAAAACAAAAGACCGTTAGCCTTTCTGAAGGTGTTTGCTAGAGAACACTCACCAATACTTTGCCTAATGATATGTTTCTAAAAATGTCATTCTAGCTATATCACCTGCTTTATGTCAGACCCTTTATTATGTTGTTTAATTGTTAAAGCATTGAGATGAGGGCTATAGCAGCATAAAAACTGTGACAAGGCAACAGCTGACATGTATCGAGTACTTACTGTGAGCCAGGCACTGTATTAGCAGCTTGTGAACTAAAGAGTTAAAAGATCCCTGCCTCTTGGAATTTATTCTAATATTTATCCATCTTTACTTATGCCTGGTTTGGTATACAATACATTATTTGTAATACATTATTTCTTTCATTATGTACAATAAACAGGTAGAATAAATACGATTAACCCCCAGTCTGAAATATGTGTAAACACAGTTAGTAGTTTTCTGAGCTCATTTTCAGCTCAGATCTTCCTGATTATTGTTATACTATGACACAGATAACTAGTGCTACAGTTAAATATGGCCATGAAAATAGAAATCAAGTTAAGCACCAGACATGACAACATTAAACTAACGTAAAAGAATATACATGATTCTTTAAAATTAAATGTGTATGCTAAAGATTGATTACAGCATAAAGAAACACTGCCTTGAAAGAACAATGGAGTAAACTGAAAATAAAGATTCTATGTAATAAAAAAGATCACATGTCTGAGATCAAGAGCCTATTAAACAAAGAAAAGGATGAGTGAAGAAGACAGGGAGAAAGGAAGAAAGGAAGTGAAAAAAAAAAAGGAATGGAGGGAGGAAGCAAGGTGCTTAACCAAGAACCAAAAGTCATTATCACAATTTATCAACAATTTCATTGTAACTATAATCCACCTGTTAAAAAATACTGTTGGAGCCCTGGCTGGTGACACAGTGGAAAAAGGTGCTGGCCTGAGAACCCAAAGGCCACTGGTTCAATTCACATATAACCAGGTTGCAAGCCAGGTCTCCAGTCAGCTCTGTAGCTAAAGGCAGGTGAAAGGCAACCATACATTGATGTCTCTCTCCCTCTCTTCCTCTCCCCCTTCTCTCTCTAAAAATAATAAAATATTTTTTAAAATGCTGTTAGAATTATAAGAGTAGAGAAAATATAGTGTTGGACACTTGCTCTTAATAAGAAATATGACCGAATGGTTTAAATAATGCTAATATTTGAGAATACCACTAAGCATATATCTTACCATGTTACTGTGACTGTAATAAAGAAAGGGGGCAATGTGGCCACACTGAGCTGCAAATTCAGGAGCATCATCTATGCTGATTCACTAGTGAGTGTATGGCAGATCCCATGCACAAACCACACATCCTGAGGGGTTTAAATTTGTCCCAAAGCAAAACACTCTTAAGGTCACTTGCTATTTGTCCAAAAGCTCAATTCAAACATGTCAAAGATCTAAAAATAAAATCTCCATATTCTTAAATTCTAATTGTCTGAAAGAGAACTCAGTGACTAGGAGCAGAGAGACTGAGTCATATTGACAGGAGAAAGTCACTTTTAAAAACCTAGCCGTCAGTCACTCTTCTTGAGTTAACTGTGTTCCTACGGTATTTAGGATGCCCCCTTTCTTTTGGGTCATTAATTTCATAAATAGTCTTAATAAGTAAACACAAAAGAAAAACTCATAAATATGTCAAGATGTATCTATATCAGAGCTTAAACTTTCTTATAATCATGATACAAACTACAGAGCATTGAGAAATCAACATAGATATTTCACTACCAAGAACCATCCTTCACACTGTAGTCTGTAATATACATGCAAACAACTAAAGCACAGAATAGAGAATTTAACCACACAATAACAACTGTATTACAGGAGAATAGTAAACTCATACCCTGCAAACAAATTCATACAAAGCCATGCCTCAGATTTTGATGATAACATGGCTAAGCCATATGTTGACTAGTGCATTCCAATATATTTTTTCAGAAACTGTATAGACAGTGTTCACTGCTAATGTGAACCTTCAACTTAGTGATTTGCATACTATTTGCAATTCAAACACATTGCAAACTTTTGTTAGTAGTAGTTGATATGGATTTTATCATTCTTGCATCATGAGAATCTCCTACACTTGCAGATATTTTTATTAAAAAAGAGAAATTGCCTGTGTGAAAAACTAGTTGCCTGATACACATTTTTCAAAAGTTTCAGAATTTAGAGTGCTTAAAAACATGTAATCATGTAGATGGTTCCAAATAAGTAAGAATTAACCAATATTTAAGTATTGCTTTTATTTTAAGAGCAATTATTTGGCAATGAATAATAGGTATTTCTACCACTACAACTTGTTTGCTATTGAATTCATTTCTGATCAGTTTATGAGTATAACTTACCCATGGGGTAAAACAGTATTCCCCTGCCCATTAAATTGACAGTGTTTTATATCGAGTTGGCTAAAAAGTATGTTACTTTTTTTTCCCCACAGAATAAAAGACACATTTTTCATTTTCACCAGTAACTTTATTGATTTGAATATTTTGAGTATGTTGGCTATCTCCTGCTATTGGCTTCTAGTGGGTAGAGGCTGGAGGTGCTACTAAACATCTTCTAATATGTAAGACAGCCCTGCCACAGGAATGATTTGGCCAAAATGTCAATAAGTACCAAGAAACTTCGCAAACCATTTGGACACATTCTATCAGTTACAGAACCTTCTCCATACACTGCACAATCTTTTTGGGGTTTGTTTTTTTGTTTTGTTTTGGTTTGGTTTTTCATATTTCAGTTGTGTTTTTACCTTTCTTAAAATAATTAGGTAGAATATACAGAAAATTTGCATATTTTCTTCATCTTCAATATTAAAATAGCCACACAAAAATTTACCAATTTTGACAAATTTCTTTCTAAGTGCATGCTGCTATAACAATACAATCTAACCTAATTATTTTGAATGAAGTTAAAGACAACTAATTGCTACTAGAGCCATTGTATTGAGAAAACATGCATTTTGGCCAACCCAATGTGCTATATGCATACACTCACAGAGACATAAAGAAGGAAAATGAACTAATGGATACAGGGAAGTATTCACATCAAAGGCCTGTGGTTTACCTAATATAGCAGTAAGAATTTATGACAGGCTCCTGCATGAGGAATGTGGCCAGAGAGCAATCAGGAGGCTGTTAATATAGAGAGACTAATCAAATAAATACATATATTGAGATTAATTGAAGCCACATTCTTCACTACTGGAGAAGGGAGTTACTAATTTTAAAAAGGGAAAATTAGAGTGAATTCCATGGTGTTGGTTTAGAACTAAATGTATCAGTGTGAATTTATGGAGATAGATAAATAAATAAATGAGTATAGAGGTAGTGTGCATGTTAAAATATCCCTGTGTGTATATACCTAGATATATTTTCTGATTCTGTTCCCTGAGAGGATCTGGGATCAACAAATACCCATAGCATGGTGCACATTAAATGCCCAGAACTTGGCTTGTAAATACCAGGAACCAGGAACCAGGAAATTTAAAGAAATAATATTTCAATCAGGTTGAAAAAAAAAGTACAAGATGAGTCTGGAACATCTTGTTATACCAAAGATTAAGATGTACTCAAAGAATGATCAGGGAGTTTTAAATGCCAGATTGATGGGGCTTCCCCTAACCAATTCTGAGATAATTTTATTACCAAGCCAATAATGATAGTGGCACATTATATATCATTGAATAAAATAAGAATCCATATGGCCACAGTGATATAAATAAAGTGATGAATAATTGGAGAGAAGGGAAAGCTTCTCCTAATGCAATGAGAATACAACACCACTGCTGTGATACTACAGCCAAAATGATAAGCCTAAATCCAATCATTAGGAAATATCAGACAAACCAGTTCAAGAACATTCTAGAAAATCACAGGCCTATACACTTCAAAAGATACAAAGTATGAAGGTCAAAGAAGGACTTATTCTAGTTTAATAGAGAATCAAATGATACCACCTAAATGTAAAACACATTCCTAGACTAAATCCTTTTGTTATAGAAGACACTATTGGGGCAGCTAATAAAATTTGAATGAATCTGGGTAAAAGGACTTACAACTTTGATGTAAATTGAAAAACATTTCCAAAAAGCTAAATGAGCAACAACACAAAAGAGGGTAGTGGAAGTCTGTGGCATATGTTAGGGGTTGGGAACAGAGTATTTGTGTTCATATATCCAAAATGATATGTCTTCTTTTGGTAGAATATTGTGACTAATAATGAACAATATTATTATTGATTTGCTCCACCTGCCAAATGGAGAAACTCTTCTGGTGCATGCCCAATACAATGGAGAAACCTTAATTATTATCCCCTCAAAAAACGCATAACATAGCTCACTGGAAGCATAATCAAAATTGGCCCCAAAACCCATAAAATCTGAGATTATTAACATACACACACACACACACAGATAGTTAAGTCACACACAAAGCTTTGTTGGTGCTTTTCTCATTGGCAGTGTGGGAAAAGCCACTCAGAGTTTGTGATTGTACTGGGTTGGCCAAAATATTGGTTTAGTTTTCTGTAAAATAAAAGATGCATTTTTCATTTTCACAATAACTTGATTGATTTGAATATTTTGAGTATGTTTGCTATTTCCCACTATTGGAGTGCTGCTAAACATCTTTCAATGCATGAGATAGCCCCACAGCAAAGAATTATTTAGCCAAAATGTCAATAGTACCAAGAAACTTTGCAAATGATTTTTGACACATTTGATCAATCACAGCACCTTCTCTATGTACTGCACAAATCTTTTTTGCATCTCAGTCGCATTTTTACCTTTCTTGAAATAATAAAGCATCATTCTCTTTCATCTTCTTAAAATGGCTACTCAAAAATTTATCAATTTCAATAATTTTTTTTATTGCCTGCTATGATATAACAACTATCACAATATAATCTAACAAAATTGTTTTGAATGAAGTTAAACTAAGAGCTACTAGATCCATCATTGGAAAAACATAATGAACTTTTTAGTCATCCCTATCAATACCTGGATTTTCATAAAAAGTTGAATTTTTTTTCTTCTTAATATCATAAATTAATTTTGGAAATAACTTTTTCTAAAACAAAAGTAACATAAAATTCAGTCACAAATGGCTATTAGGAACATAATGCTAGTGATAAACAATATAGAAACAATCATAATTTGAAAATAAAAACAAAAGAATTTATCTAATGACAAGTGAGACTGAGAAATAAAACTGTCATCACTATTTTTATAGAAACAAGAATGGGAAAATAAGGCATACTATAAAGATATTTAATACTACATTTTAAAAGATCTGATTTAAAAATGATTCCTAGGGATACTTGGCCACAGAAATGAAAACTTTCTTCTTCAAAAACAATTTATATATAGTCAAATGGCAAACCCTTATATTCTTGCCCAGAAGTATATATACCTGTATTGAAAAATCAAAAGCCTTCTGGAATGACCAAAAAATAATAAACCTGATCTTTAACTGCTTAGAAATTTCTGACTTCCCTTTGAAGTGTGCTTTAACGCCTTTAATTGTGGGCAGTTATTGGGGAGAATCCTAAATGCAAGAGGATTCATTAGCCTCTTTCACTTATGCTGCCACACAACTACAGTGACAACTCATTTCAGCTTTCTTTTTTTCCCCTTGCAAAAACCTGAGGCTCTCCCAACCACCAGTGGAAATTTATATTTTGTTCTGTTTTTGCCCCACCCCCCAAGTGGCTTTTCCTTGCAAAATACCTGACATGACACCAGAGGGTAACCTGGGAGTAGGTAGGGCACCCCAAGGGGCAACCCAGGGACTTAAATATAAGCTGGAAGGCAGGGTACAGGAGGGGCAGGCAAAAGACAGCACAAAGGGGATGGCTTCTCAAGTAGAGACCAAAGGTTTATTTTTTTGCTGGAAGAAGCTGTGCAGAGGGCCAAGAGCTAGGATCCTGGGTGGGAGGGGCTGAGCAGACAGGTCCCCATCCTGGGGTTGCATTTCTACTCACCAGAGCAGCAGCAGCCACAGGGGATGAGGGTCTGCCCGCAAAGGCTCCAGAGAAAGGAGAGAGGAAGCCAGATGTGCTGCCTCAGGGAAAAGGAGATGCTGGCAGCGTGAAGGTTAAGACTGGTGCCTGGCCTCTTGCCTCTGGCACAGTGTGCCTGCCACCTCCGCCTACCTTTGGGGATGAAAGGGCATGGTGGGCCAGCAGCAATGGGCCTGGCTCTGCACAGCAGGGTGCAGCAAGAGCAGGCACCTTATGGACACAAGACCAGGCCCAGCTCGGCTGCTGCCCACCTGCCCTAGCTATGCTCAGACCCCACTGCAGCTAGATGTCTGTAGCTGTGAGTGTGGATAGAGAGGGAGGAGGTAGGGAGGTGGGGAAGGGTAGGTTGTTGGCCTTCTGTGGCCTCCATGCCCATTCTGAGGTCTGGCCCAGGGCCCTGGATCCCCTGGTCCCATTCCTGGCCCTGGGTGCTGACTTCAGCCAGAGGCAGTAGAGACTGGGGAGACCCTCAGCTCTTGGGGAAGGGGAGGGGTGGAGAAAAAAAGAAGAAGGCTTAGGAGAGAAACCCACTGCAGCATACATGGGGAGGCAGGGGAAGGGAGCCAGACAGAGTAGCCCTCATCCCAAAGAAAGGTGTATGGTGGGGTATCTTTAAAGTTACCTAGAGACAGCAGCAGAGCAAGCCCCACCCCCTCCTTAGCCACCCGTCCTGGGTGTCCATCCTTGTGGGCCCTGGCAGACACAGGCTCAGGGCGGCAGGAAGATGGGCCAGAGGGAGATGGAAGCCTAGGGTACCCTGAAGCCACAGACTCAAATGCCTCAAATGACCTCCTGCCCCCTACAGGGGCCTCATCTGGAGAAGGTAGCCCCTCCTGTCCCACCCCAGGTGCCCTCCTAGCAACAGCCACCACCAGCTAGCTTCACAGGGGTGCTGTCATCTTGAGGTTGGGCTGCTTACCCCCAGAGACAGCCCCAGGCCCCACCTGCTTTTTGATTTCAGCAGCCATGTTCATGAATGTCTGCTCCACATTGGTGATGTTTTTAGCACTTGTCTCCAGGAAGGGGATGCCCAAAGAATCTGCAAACTTCTTGGCTGTGGTGTTATCCACCACTTTCTTGGTGGTGAGGTCATTCTTTTTGCCCATCAAGAGCTTATTGACATTCTCACTGGAATGGAGGTCAATCTCCTGTAGCCACTGCTTCATGTTAGCATAGGATTCCTGGTCAGTGATGTCATAAACTATAATGATGCCATAGCTGGAAGTGATGGTCTGGAACCACTCCTGATGGGCAGTGTCCCAGATCTGAAGTTTGATGGTTTTGCCACCCAGCACAATGTTCGGATCTTGAAGTCTACTCCGATAGTACTGATGTAGCTCTCTGTATATATTCATCAGCAAACTAAAGGAGCAGGCAGGACTTTCCTATACCCAAATCACTAATCAAAAGCAGCTTAAACAGGTAGTCATATTCAGGGTTCATGGTGATAGCAGCAACCTGCTCAGTAGCTCCTAGTTAGCACTGCTCTGCCTCCTGTTCCTCATTTCAGCTTTCAATGGGAGAAAGAAAGACCAAAAAATTCCATAGCCCAAATAATGCATTTTGAAGAAAGTGAAAGTGAATAGTATATTAGAATCTCTGTCTTGGAGGACACACACAATTTGGAGAAAGTGCCCTGTTCAACAAAGGCATCTACATAGAACTGCAAAGTGAGAATCACAAACTTTTAGGGATAATAGCATCAGCTTACTTATTGTGTCTATTTCAGAAGATGAAAATGAAATCTGGAGGAAAGATGGCGACAGAGCAGAGAGCAGTGCTGATGGTGTTCTCGAGTACCAAAGCAGCTAGAGGACAAGATAGGGAGCGTGAGACATCTTCAGGACCCTAAGAATTGGAGCCTTCAGCATCTGGACACAGGGGAGCACATCCCAGAGGTAGCGGAGACCAGCAGGAGAGTAGGTGAGGCCTGCCTGCGGGCCGAGGTCAGCTCTGGGCAGTGGCGGATCTTCCCAGAGGGGTGTGTTTGACTGGGGCCAGCTCCAGGCTCCCTGGCGACTAGAAGTCTGAGCAGTGAAGTGCGGGTACCTAGGGAAAATGCTGTAGGGAACGCAGAATTGAACTCTTGCAGAGGAGGGACTGTGTGAGAGACTCGCTCCAGCAACAGAGAGAGGAAGCTCCTCACAGGGCTGGAGGCAGAGGAGAAGAGTCCTGTGGGGAGCAGGAGCGGGGTAGCAGGGAAGTGCACTAGCCAGAGCGGCAAGAGGGCCAAAAATGGTGCTGCTGGGCCACCAGGGAAACAGCAGCTTGAAGCCCCTGTGAGAGGGGAGGCCCAGCCCTGTGCAACCACACAGGCCCCCAGCTCCACGGAAACTCCAAACAGCAAGCCAGGAACTAGTAGCCGGGGGAGGGGGTGGGGGGGTAACTGACCTGACCATTGCCTGAGACAAAGGCCACACCAACCACACCTGGGAGGGGCTCATCACAGGGGCCGCATAAAGGACTCCTCGGAGAGGTGGTTGGGTTGGAGGATTGGCGCTCACCCCGTGGGGGCTGGGCAGTGTAGGCGGACCCGGGCACTGTTCAGGGACAGGGGCTGCCTTCTCCCGGAACTGTGGGGGCGGGGCCAGTCATTGCAAGAACCTGTGAAGTTGTGGGCTGCCCTGCAGGGGTGCTGGGTGCTCATCAAGGGCAGGAACCTCCTCCAGGAGTGGGAGGGGACATCCTGCGGACTCCAGAATACCTGCAGCCCTAAAACCCAGCTAGGCTGCTGAAGGCCCAGCCTACCTGGGGCTGGACTTTCAGAATCAGCCCTGACTGTGGCAATCAGAGGCCCTGCCACACGCCAAGACTAGCTATACTATAGACTGCAAAGTCCTGACCAAGAAAAAGAGGCAGCCTCAGGAAAGGGATTGCTGCTAATCTCAAGCACCTGAGGTATACCGAGAGCTATATGAACTATTAATCCCCAACATATCTTTTTCAAAGGTTACTTCTCACATATTCTTAATACTCCCCCCACCTCAATCCACCTAAATACCCAAGACCCTTCCCCTACTCTTGAATTAAAGTCTACTCACTATGGCTACAACACATTCCCAGTCCTCAATCTAAGTATTCCTCCCTTCCCCAGCCACCTAAACCCTTTCTTTATTCTTTTCTTCCTTCCTCTTTATTTTTTTTTTCCTCCTTTTTTTTTTTCTTTTCTTTTCTTTTCCTTTTCTTCCTGGTAAAGCCCACAGGTTCTGGCGTCACCTGGACCAATCAGAAATCATAAAGGGTGAACAGACACCTAAACCCTTTCTTTATTAATATTGATTTCTCTTTATCTTGTGACTTTCTCCCTCCCCCCTGTTTTTTTTTTTTTTTTCCTTTCTTCTTTCTTTTCTCCCTGATAAAGCCCACTGGTCCTGGCACCACCTGGACCAAACAGAGATCGTAAAGTGTGAACAGACACCTAAACCTTTTCTTTATTAATATTGATTTCTCTTTATCTTGTGACTTTCTCACTTTTTTTCTTTCTTTCTTTTTTTTTTTTCCTCTGCTAAAAGTACTCAGGTCCAGGCTCCATCTGGACTAGTCAGGGATTATTAAGGGTAGACAGCCATCTAAACCCTTTCTTCTTATTATTACTATCGTTTTTATTTATTTTTTCCTTCTGTTTTTTTGTTTTTTATTTTATTTTTTGTTTTTTCTGCTAAAAGCCCACAGGCCCAGAATACAACCAGACAGCACAAATAAAGGACACACCAAGAACAGCAAGTGGAGAAAATCTGGGAGATGGCAGCATTGAACTCCACAAATCTATCAGAGAAGGGTGCTCAACTAAGGCAAGGAAGCAAAGCAGGTTAACCCAAGGAAAGAAGAAAAATAAATAAATAAATGAATAAACAGCAAGAACAGACACCCAAAATGGGGAAAAAAAAGAATCAGTCCATCACCAAAGGGAAAGGAAGAATCCACAGAAAGAACACAAAATGAATCAGGCACCTGAACTATCAGATAAGGAATTCAAAAGAATGATGATAGAGAAGCTCAGTGAGCTCAGCCACATCAAAAAAAAAAAAAAAAAAAAAACTATAAACAACTCCAGGAGAACTACAAAGAACTCCAGGGAAATTACAAAGAACTCCAGGGAAGTTACAAGGAACTTACTGAGAGCTACAACAGCATGAAAACAGACATGGAAACTATCAATAAGTGCCAGGAGGAAATGAAGAATACAATTTCTGAATTGAAGAATACAGTAGAAGGAACCAACAGTAGGCTAGAAGAAGCAGAGGACTGGATCAGCGCGTTGGAGGATAATGTAGACAAATACTCCAAGACAGTACAAGAGAATTAAAAAAGGCTGAATAATACTGAAGAGGCATTAAGAGAGCTGCAGAACAACATGAAACGTAACAACATCTGTATTATAGGGATACCAGAAGGAGAAGAGAAACAAGGAATGGAAAACCTGTTCAAAAAAGTCATGATAGAAAATTTCCCTAACATGATGAGTGAAAACATTAATCAAGTTCAGGAAGCACAGAGGGTCCCAATGAAGATCAACCCAAACAGACCAACACCAAGGCACATTATTATTAAAATGACTAATTTCAAAGACAAAGGGAGAATCCTAAAAGCATCAAGAGAGAAAAGACAAATAACATACAAAGAGGCTCCAATAAGGCTATCAAATGATTATTCAACAGAAACAATTCAAGCCAGAAGGGAATGGCAAAAAGTATTTCAAGTCATGGTAAATAAAGGCCTGCAACCAAGAATACTCTACCCAGCAAGGCTCTCATTCAAGATAGAAGGAGAAATAAGGAGCTTCCCAGACAAAAAAAAAAAAAAAAAA